>KZ651720.1:265005-280635 GCA_001010745.2 Gerris buenoi
GAATGGATTTTTATTTATTTACACAAAATTATGTTTCCGGAGTCTAAAAAAGTGGTATTTAAAAAACATCAGTCTGTGTAGACAGGAGAAGACTAAACTATTGAGTTAATGTTTATAAAATTTAACATACATGTTCAGAAATATCACACATTTCGGGGCGCTACTCCCAAATAACTAAAAAAATTATTTTTCGAAAACTGTCCCGACAATTTTTATTTTAAAAAATTATGAAATTTCGTCCAATTAAATACAATTCTAACGTGGTTTCTTAAATGTGTCCTTTTATTGTTTATCTTCTCTTCTGATATGGGTCATCAAGGGTGTTCATAAATAAACTAAAACGTTTATAATATCATATTTCACTATATGACGAGGCATAAAAGTAAGTCAGAAGTAGTGAAAATATATTTATCGCCCACCACATGTAAAAATTCCTTTCCTGAACGGACAATAAAGTTCTATTTTACAGCCCTAGGGCTGTAAAAATGCATGCTTTATTTTTACAGGCTACTAGTTCGAGAAGCGGCCGCTTCCTGGCCGCGGCGTGCAGGAAGCGCTAGTAGTTCTCAGCGTTAGCTGTTTAATTTGTAACAATCAATATTTTTATAACTGTAACCTTAATATGCATGCTGCAACATTAATATATATGCTGTAACATTAATAGCTGTATGCTTAATATGCATGTAAACTTAATATGCATTTACTGTTATGCAGATTACGGCAAAATAGTTTTCATGTTTAGCAATTAGCTTACATGTGGTAGGCGATAAAATAGTGTACGCATCACAAGCAGTAAGCGCCATGACAGGCCTCGGGCGTTATATATGCACTTGGCTTTCAAACTTCGCCCTCGGCGTGTAATAAAGCCCTTACTAGATGCATAAATAGCTATTACAAAATATACAAGACGTGACCAATTCAATTAGTAAAATTTTGATTAAAAAGTTTATATCGCATATGACCGATACGTTTATTCCTCGGAGTAAATACTGGCAAAGGCACGATCAATCTGATAATATAAATCTTTTGGTTTAGTTAAAAGTACAAGTTCATGTATATCTGGGGGCACGGCAGTGCCCCCGCCAAGTCGAGCACAGCCGTACCATCCTTTACTGGAACCAACTCACGTCAATTTGGACCCCTCTATATTATCCTTTTGAAGATACTTAGATATACTATAAAATTAATTTTAAATTAAAGTTTGTGATAAACTGAACCGGAAATAAAAATTTCACACCTCTACCCATAGTAGTTCATAAGATATATGAGCCCAAAGTTTTGTTATTTCGTCACTCACTCACTCACTCATCATAATTCTAAGGCACTTCTAACAATCCTAGAAACTTGAAATTTTGTATATAGGTAGAGTTTATTAATAAAGGGAAAATTAAAAAATCCGAAAAAATCTGGTTCTTTGTTCCTTTAAAGGCTGAAAGAAAAACCGCGTATTCAAAATATTGAAAAAAAAATTAAAAATTGTAAACAGCGCCACTAGAGCTACCTAGTGGAGAATTTTAAAATTGAAAAGTGATTATGAGAACATTTGTTTAGTTTGATTTGACAGTATTGATTAACTGTTATCTTAAAGTGCAAATATATTTACTCCAGATCGAAGAAGTTATACGAAAGATTACAAGAACAAAGAAAGAAAAAAGACCTAAGAACAATCAAACAAGAACAAAGATAGGAAACGAAAAATTGTTTGGGGCCATGAAAAATTACTTACAAAAAGAAGTGAAATCCCAACAAAAACACTAGTGTAAAAAAATAAGCCAAGTCTCGCGTAAAAAGTAGTGAGATCATAGGTTTAGCCAAGTCTCCCACTGTCCGAGTAAGTTCCACTAGGTCTAATTTATCCAGTGCAAGAACATGATGTTTGTCTGTTCCTCTCTCTATTCTCTTTCCCAAATCACTCTACACGTTTAAATTTAAATACCTTTTCTGACTTGGCAAATTCACGCCCCAAAGAGGCTAAAATTAAATGCAGTGTTGTATTCAAATTCGTATCCTTGTGCTGCGACGCTCAAATGAAAAAATAATATTTATTATTTTAATTAAGTTTGTGGTTTGAATTTGCCAAGTAAACAAAGGTATTTAAATTTAAACGTGTGGAGTGATTTGGGAAAGAGAATAGAGAGAGGAACAGACAAACATCATGTTCTTGTACTGGATAAATTAGACCTAGTGGAGACTTGGCTAAACCTATGATCTTACTACTTTTTACTCGAGACTTGGCTTATTTTTTTACACTAGTGTTTTTGTTGGGATTAGAATATCCGAAACCGATTAACTGTTTTAATTACAATAATTTTGTGTGAGGACGTTATTTGGTTATTAGACTAAACCCCTTTTATAAGGAATAAAATTTAGCAGGTGACGTTTATTTCATTTGCATTTGATAGTGGGTCACTTAACAGTTTGTTAACGGACCAAAAGTTTGACTGTATGGATAAGACCTATAAAAAAGTTATCTACAAAACGATAAAATTCACCCCCTTTTTTAATGTAGAGTAAATTTGAAATATATTTACGGACTATGCCACTTTTGCGTTTATTACCAATTAAATGTTCGATTAAAAAAGTACAACTTTAAAAACACTTTTAGACAAAAAAAACCTTTTATTTTAAAATATTTTTCTTCAGAATACACTAATAACAAGTTCTTCACGGAGTTTATTTAAAATTTATATAAGCAATAAAAAAAAAAAATCTAGAGAAGAAGAAAAAGAAAATATATATAAATACATAAATGTGAATTCGAGAGCAAAGATTTTAATCCTTAAATTTATAAGCAATATAAAAGTCTAACATTTTATACAAACCCGGTAGTTATACACAAAAATTTAAATAGAGGTGCTAAAAATTTGAAGTGTTTAAAATTTAAGGTGCCAAATATTTCCAAAATATAAGAACAGAAAAGGATAAACAAATATTTCCAAGCCAACCTTCGGGATAGAATAAACAAAAACCTTAAATTCAGTTTAACATACAGAATTGTGATTTGGAAGTCACCTCAGGTTTTTTTTTTCTAAAAAAAAAAGAAAACACTCTAATAAGCTACTTATCGTGAAGTAGGACAGAAGAGAAAAACTGAGTGACTTTTACTACTTTGTGTGATAATTTATAGCCCTATAACATGTCACGTTATTCCGATCCAAATTATTATCCGTTATTTTTTCGAGGGTTTTTTTTTATCAGCCCGTTATAAAGTTATAAAAATTTTCGACTTAAGGAACTAACATTATAAATACGGAACTAATCTTGAGTTTATACGTGTAAATTTTCCTTTAAAAACTTTAAGTGTTTAGTTGAGAAGATGTTTTGAATAAAATTGATATCGCTCAAATGTTTTGGGGATTAAAAACAACAAAACTCAAAACAAATTAAATCCAACTGTTTGAACTTATTTGAATTAATTTATATGCTAAAAACTTTCGACTTGTTCACACTTAAAGTGTGAACAAGTTAATATAAACTTGGTGTAACAGAACAGGTAGCTTAAGAAAAAAAAGAATGATTTAGTTTTGTGCCAAAATTTAACTCCGATTTTAAAGAAGAAGAACATTTATTTTAATTTTATTATTTTTTATTACAGGGACCTAATTTGGAAAATTAAAGAGAAAAATAAATTTATATTCCCAGGAATTAAGGGTCAAAGTAGGGTTCTATCAACGGCCTCATAAGTCTTTGAATTGATAGTGTAATAAAAAACGTCTATCCTGAAGTCACATAAACAACACGACATCTTGAAGAATATCATATCATAATGAATCCCACAACAGGAAAATTCGGACTTTTGGCAAGAGGATTCCGTTTCCGGACTCATAAAAGCGGTGTTACATTTTCGATGATTGTATTTCGATATCAGATCTTGAAGAATTTATGATATCAATCTTGATATATTGATTTCTATAACTTAATTATCTATATACATTTATACATATATAAAATTAAAGTTTTTTCTGTACATTGATCCGAATTGATTTTTTTTTTTTTTTTTTTTGCTGCCTAGTTACATAAATAACTATTTCTAAACACAATAGTTAAATTTAAATAAATTTAAAGAAAAATGCTTTAAATTACCGTACTTTTTTAAAGTTATCGAGCCTACTTATAAACATATAAAAGCCAGGGACAGATGGGGTGATACCTTCGTGGAAAGAAAACATACTAACAGGCGTCATATTATCTAATGAGTCCCCCGAAATCACGGGGACCCTCCCTCAATACTCATTCTTTTTTATCTATAATATAAGTAAAAATGTTCAAATTTTAGTAAAATTATGGTAGAAATACGACAATTAGTTTCATATTTTATTTTATAAAGCGATAACTAAAGCTACAATAAAATAAAATTTAGGTAAATATGTGATCAAATAAAATAGACGCCAAAAATTGCATGTCGATTCTAACGATGTAAAGATTTACAAAATTGATACTCTTAAACATTTGCACTTGCTTCCTCATTAAAAAAAAAGAAAGAAATCAAAAGTGATCCAGAAAATTGTATTTTTNATACATAGGAAAACAGTATACACATATAAAATTAAAGTTTTTTCTGTACATTGATCCGAATTTATTTATTTATTTTTTTTTTTATACTGTTTCATTTTATACATTCCAGAAACAGAAACCGGCCTTAACTTTTTTCGTGTATGTATGTGTGTCTGTCGCCCCAGTCATACTTTATAGGCACAAAACTGGCTAAATGAAATCGATTTTTTTTTCAGGGCTGACCGCAAGCATGTTGCGTAATTTGAAATTTTGGTTTCATCTAAAAATATTAAGTAGAACCAAAGTTATTAACAATTAAAAAAATATAAAAAAAATTAGGTTGACCCACCATAAACTAACCTCACATTACCTAAATTTTTGGGTACTTCTAGAAAACGTTTTAATTAAACTTTTATTAATTACTATACATATAAAATAGTTTCTAATGGCTATTTTACTACGTTTTTATTAGCTTGCTTTCTTGTTTGTTTGTTTGTTTGTCCAGTACAAATCTTGCAATCGATTTTTAACAAACTTCCCGAGTAGCTAGACATTTGAAACTTTTAGAATAGCTCAGAACACTATGGCAATGCATTATTTTAATACTTTTAGCCATATTTCAGCAGAATTTAATTAGTTTTCCTTCAGGAGCGAACGCCCAAACTCCTCAAGACGTCTTCGACATCCTTCAGCCATCTCCTTCTGGGTCTGCCTCTTCTTCTTCCACCTCCTGGTCTTCCATCCATCATCGTCTTAGGCACTCTGGTTTCTTACATGCGCGCCACATGTCCTAACCATCGAACTCGTACTAATTTTATAAAGCTAACAATGTCTCGCTAATCATATAGACCCATCACTTTTTGATTAGTGTGGAATCTCCAAACACCATTCTCGCAAACTACTCCGTATATCTTCCTTAAAATGTTTCGCTCCCATCTACGGATTTTATCCTCTTCATTTCGTATTAGTGTCCACGTCTCTGACCCATAGGTGGCCGTGGGTTGGACTACACTTTTATAAACCATGAGCTTTGTGTTACGGCTCACGTCTCGTGATCTGAAGATGGGTTGTAGGGCGAACAAAATAATAAAATTAGCGCACTTAACGTCTTTAATTACAACGTTCTTAGTTAACATTTCCGCTATTTTAAAATTATTTAATTATCATATTTCTTAATAGATATAATTAATCTTAAGCTTTTGTATATTGTACGATTTCTCGTTACATATAGCCCAATATAAATAATAAAAGCACTTAAGCTGTAATTTAAAGTTAAAAGTCATCAAAAAATAACTTAATTAATCCTCCAGTTTTAAATTAAGTTGTCAATTTCCTTTGTTCTTATTTGTAATTGTTCATTTCTACAAAACTATATTTAATATTTTTTCGGTTTTCGTTCAAGGCTATTTTAGACTTAAAGGTCAATCCTCTAATGATTTAATTCCTTTTCCCGTGTAATATTTATTTTATTTTTTAGTTCAGTTCGCCTTTGCTTTATAAAAAATGTGTTTCCTCGAGCTTTTTGGTTTATTATCTTTTAAAATCTTGAAATGGAAAGGCAATCCATTTCGGTTCCTTAATTGATCCATCGATGCCCACGGATTTTTGTTTTGTTCCAATCGTATCTTTTTTTTTTTTACTTCACATCTGTCAAAATTGTTAAATATCTTTCTTTTAAATATTCTTTTTTTTAAATGTAATAATCTTTACGGAAAATGTCAAGCTGATATTTTAACTTTAGAATCATAAACCGTAATCTATTCATAAACAATAAATAATCTGTGTTCATAATATCTACAATGGAGAGTTCTTGTGACTAATATCTAGCAAAGTGGGTTTTAAACTAAAACTTTAGAGTTCTGCTAATATTGCAGTAATAGAACTTAAAATCAAACATGTTGAGCAAATGTTTGCGCAAACCTGATGTCGGGAAAATGTAGGCCATACACGTGAAACATCAAGTTTGCACAAACATCAAACAGTCCCATACAATGACAAAATGTTTTAAAAAAACTTCATGCTACCGATTGTATTCTTTCCACTTGTGGTTGAAAGCCAGAACAACTTAAAAATTAAAAGGTTTATAAAAAAAAGGACTTTTGTTATAACGTACATCTCGATCATACCCGCATTCGTAAACATGATTCGCTATCAGTTGCCCAAATATTCGAGATTAAACAGACCTTTTGACGTACCCACTTTACCAGGAGCATTAGCCAACACGACCAAAGATTTATTCGTATATGAAAGCATGCTAATCTGTCAAAAGTTAAGCCACATACACAAGAAACGCACATTTGTAAACATTTGCAAACGTTGGTAAATATTGGCGAACCAATGAACACGCGCGCTGTCCCAACACCCATAAATTCGAGCTTAATCGTAATCGGTTTAGAGCATCAGCCAAAACGAATTAACTTTAATCCGTGTGTTATTAGAACGAGCACGGTCCCATCCCAAGTAAATTTCTTAAGATTGAGAATCTTTAGGACATCAGAGGTAAAGTTTTACTATACCAGAAGTTATATGATCCATATAGCAACATATGCAAGCGGGATTGCACACTCATCTAGAAAAGTAAAATAAATTGTTTGCACTGAAGAAAAATATTGCCGTGGGTTTAGGCTAGAGAAAGCTAGACGTTAAAAAAGAAAAGCAAGTTTTGCTATAGTTAACCATTTGAAAATAGTATAGATATGGTAATAGTCCCATACCGACACGGAGACGACCAGTGGAAAGAAAAGACACAGACCGTGGAAAGAAATGACTGTTTGAAGATAAGGAAGGATTATATTTGGATCAACAATGACAAGGACTGGCAGCACCATTCAGAAAAATTATTGGACATAAATTACTAAAAAAAAAAAATAAAAAAAATAAAATAAAATAACTGAAGCTGTAAATTTTTGGAAATAATAAACTCAGTTGCCCTGCTACTTATTTTGCTTCTAAGCATACCGAAGGTAACGGAAGAATTTTGATCATTCTGAAGAAGGACGTCTTATGTCTCCGATTGTAAAGTATAGCGAGGAAGCTATAATTCTCACAAATTGGCGGACTATTTTAAATATAATTTTATTTTGTAGTTAATACAGCTCGAATCAAACTTATACAATGTCAGTAGTATCATATTCAGTAGCTTTATAGGACTAAACGGATAAAGTTACTGCGGTTTCCTTAAGACTAATGTCCTATTGAGAATAAGTTGACCATGCAAATTTGTTATGGCTGAACTTCATGCTCTGTTTATCATTCAATTCTATCCTATAATTTTCATTCTAGATATAACAAAAATTTATATATAATATTGACTTTTAGACGTCCTTGTACCTTAGAGACCGAAAAAAGTCCGACAGAATCTACACTTAACCAACAAGGAACCTTTTAAAATGTATCTTGTAACATTTTCTATAATCGTTTAAAGTTAAGTTCCAAGTTCGATCAATTTCCAGTATAAAGATACGGGAGATGGTTTATGAAGGATGATATGTGATGTGTGGGAGCCAGCGATAGGAAGCATTTAGAGGATAGAATCATTAATAAAGATACGGACTTCACGGCAATGATTGATAGTCCTATCTGCCTCAACATTGGGGGCTTTTTGGATTTAGTAATCCTCTAGCCGTCAGGATTTTTCTGGCTTCTCAGAAGAACAACCAATTTAATTTTTTTCGATAACCCTAAAATAAGTTGTTTTTTTGTATTCAAAAGATGTTGGGCAGAGAAAATGATTTTTTTGTTATATAAGAAGCAGGAGAAGAAAAATTATTATTATAAAACCGGATTTTGAACATTTTCAAAGTCGGAATTCTGCTACTAAAACAGAAGGCATCTAAAAATAAAGTTCTGTTCCTTAGAGCGCTCTTTCAAGAACCAACAATAATCGATCCCTAGCTAAGTGAAACATGGTTGTATATATAGAAAATAGATGAAAAATACGACTCCTGAAAAATAACGTTATTCAGCTTCTGTGCAAGCCGTTTTTTACGATTCCCATTCGAAAAAGGTATTTTAATTATAGCGTCGAATGGATGAAGCGAATTTGTCTACTTCTATCTTATGTATCCGTTCAACATCACAGGCTTTTACCTTTCAGTTTAACGGTAAATAAGAAGCGGTTGATCCAAATTATCAAAAGAATGAAAATTACAGTGTTTTTATTTGTGCAAACAATGTTTATTGCACTATTACTATGGTAACTTAAGAAACATCAACAGCAATCTGTGATCAACAATAATTTCATTTGTTTTAACAGAGTTGTAATGGAACTCATTACATATTCCATTCATATAGCCAATTCTATTAACACATTCTTAATAATTGCACGATTAAAAGAACTTGTTACATACTACATTTTTAAATTTTCTGTCATAAATCACAAATTTGAAACCTGTCAAAATGAAGATTGTAAATATGGGACGTGACAAAACAAATAACTTGCGGCTTTTTTTTCAAACTAACTTTCCTTAACAACAAATTTGCAGAAAACGAATTAAATTCTGCTGACAGATGAAAAAATAATCCTTTGTCATCGTGTTGTGAGCTATTCTAAAAGTCTCAAATTTCTAGCTATTCGGGAAGTTAGTTAAAAATCGATTGCAAGATTTTTACTGGACAAACAAACAAACAAGAAAGCAAGCTAATAAAAACGTAGTAAAAAGAGAAAGGTCTATATTATTTCAATAGTCACTGTTTTTTAGTGGTATGATCAATGATCACATAGCGTAGGAGAAAACTATACAACATATATAGACAAAATAGAAAGATACATTAATTAATATACTTATAATTAGATAATTATTAAATCAGCAGCTTTTTTAAAAATAAAAAATCACTTTCAAATATATTTTAACATCTAGTTAAGTCCTATTTAATTCTTAGAACTAAACTTGATACACATTTTTCTAACATGACTTCCCACTAGAAGATTATAAAGAGAACTAGATAAAGTTAAGTGGAGTACAGGTTAAAAGCACTGCTCTCAGTAATCATAAAGCTTTTGTTGTACACTTGTACTTAAGAAGAGGTTAAGAACAAGTTGCACTTTAGATGTCTTGAGAACAGCTTCAAACCATCTTCAAGTTTAGCTCCTCAAAATGTCTTTAACGTAGATTCATCTTCCGGAACTTAACCCTATAATGAACTCTTTAAGGATATGTGATAGACTCTAAAGCAAGCTAAGTATAATTTATCGTTGAATAAATCTATTTGATGATATGAATCTTTTTAAAGATCACAATAGAGTGTAGTGTCTTAGGGCTCTTGTGATACTTGAGTCAAGTAAAACTGATTTTACTATCATACTCTAACAAAAATCTCACATCAAAAACATAAGAAGATTGCTGTTCAGGATTCAGAAAATCAGCTGACCAAGAAGAAAAATTGGGTACTCCTACAATAACCATCCAAGGAACAAAAAAAAAGTGTCATTTTGATTACCATAGTACAGTGTTTCCCAAACTTTTGAGATCTATGTACCCTTTCTATAACTTTCGTAACACTAAGTACCCCTTGTTAAAAAAAACTCTAGCCGTCACGGAACAAATCTAACAAGAAAAAGGATGAATAAAAAAAATATATAATAAAATATGCGTATACATCAATAAANTTTTTTTTTTTTTTGTATTAAAAAATATAAACTATGTACTTGCTTTCTATAAAACTGTTACAATTCGTTCCCACTTATTTTGGAACATTTTCTACCCTTTAGGTTTAATACTTCTTAAAAATTAAAAACTTCCTAATTTGTAAAATATTTACAAATTATTTCTCTTAAAAAGTAAATTGTCCAAAACTAAATCAACTAACACCAAGGAGTTAGGCCTAATAATGTGAGTCACTTCACTCATTGGGTTTGTCCCACGACTCTAGCCGTCACGGAACAAATCTAACAAGAAAAAGGATGAATAAAAAAAATATATAATAAAATATGCGTATACATCAATAAATAACAGTAAATAATTTTTTTTTTTTAGTACATAAACGAAAACAAAATCCAATTTAAGAACAAAATTAACAGGGAACCAAATTATGGAGCTGTTACCTCAACATAAACAATTTTATCCTTCTCTGGATAAAATTAACTGAGCAGTCAAAGACTGGTACAGTCTGTACCCCCTCCAAACTCTTCCCGTACCCCCAGGGGTACGCGTACCACACTTTGGGAAACACTGCCATAGTAGAACAGTAAAGGCAAGTTCTTCCTAATTTTTGTAAAGCAACTTCATGGTCTAAGAGTCTAAGCCATAACTGTGGAGTTGGGATGTGAAAGTTTAATAAATATAATACTGATTTTATTTAGCATCCATTAATAATGTAATGAATTATTTCATTAAAAATACTTGGTGATTTAGTTGCCGTTACACTTTTTGCTTCCGAGTTTGCTGAAGGTAACAATCACAATACTTTTGAGCATTGTCATTGTTCTAATGACTTTTTTTTTTTTATGTATTCGAATTCAAAAATTCCAAGACAAAGACAGAAATTCGTTTCAGAGGTCTAGAATTGTTTTCCCCCCTGTCATTCTGTCCCATATGCTTAGGAACACAAACTACTCTTCCGATTTTGATGAAATTTGGATGGCCGGTCATAATTAGCCCAACTTTAGTCCCATAATTATTAAAAACATCTGCGCCTATCATTGAACCTTCCACATGCGAACATAATTTTATTAACACCAACATCTTCAATAGTAGATACTCATAAGATTTTTTAAAAACTTGTATAGTTTGTCAAAAAGGGCCTTCATACAATTTTGAACCATCTGCGCAACTTAAATACTCCTTCTTTCTTGTCACAAAACAATTGTGACAAATTTTCTTTAAAAAAAGGAGAAAGGGGAATTGGGAATCTAATTAATTAGACGGTAATGGGTCGTAAAAGGAAAAAATGATTAAAGGATGCGATATATAGGTCATGAGGAAACGAAGTGCCACTCAAATTGGCAGACTAGTTTTGAGATAGTAAGCAGAGAACTCTATGTTATAGTATGAATCTTCTAAGGATCCTGCTATCCAGTTCGAATAAGGAGAAATGCAAAGGAACTGAGACCTGCCAAATTTATAAGATGTCTCATGCTTACAAACTACATTAGTTATATAATGACTCAATGATCAAGTTATCAAAAAAATAAATTTTCCTCAATGACTAATTTAAATTTTGGGCACGTTAACAATACTTTCAATACTTTAAAACAACGATACTTCATAAAAATTCCTTTCTACATACTCTATTCTATTTAAAAAAGGAAAAAAATACGATATATATTTTCCAAAGAGCTATAATGAAAACCATAATAAAACACTCCATCAACTAAAGGATATGAAAATATAATCAAAGAAAAAAAAACATTCTAAAGTGAACGTATGCTTCTTGAAATTTTTATACAAAAACTACTTAAATATTCAACACATCAATTCAATGTTTTTCTACGTTGAGCGTCAGTTCAATAAGCTCAATAAGATATTTGTGTAGCAAAGGTGAATTCATTATTCTTTGCGTTAAACTAGAATAATATTATAATACAAAGAATTGGCTGGGTGTAGTTAAGAAGGGAGGTGTAGAGCATATAGCACGTGGTGAGTCTCATTTCCTTCAATGGTTGATGACGTCGGTCGCCCAGGACCGGTCTAGCGGGGCAGAATGGCAAATGAGTGGCTTGGTACGATCATGTCCCCGTATGTTTCGGAGCATGACATCATTCCTACTTATTTTATGTGAATACGATATATTGAAGATCTGCTATCCAACAACACAGGATATAGGATACCTTGAATACAAAACTTTTTGTTTAGATTTTTTTTTGTCAGTATGCTTAAGGTGTTAAATTATTGATACAGAAGGTGTTTATTGTAAGTAAATAAAGATGGCGGTATTGAGCTAGTGAAATAAATTAAGTAGCTTTCCCTTTTATACAATAACAAAAGCCGACTTAAAGATTTGAACTTAATAACACGTTATTACGAAAGTATGAAGCTATTGGATCAAATTGTAAAGTAAATTATTTTTAACGAGCACGGAGAAGGTATTGATGCAAAATATTACAAATAGAGTAATCAATAAGAGGGACCAGAGGCATTCAAGCCACAGAAATCACTATCTACGGAACCACGGATATATATACGGAACCACGGATAACTATCTACGGAACAACGGATCAACAACTTCGAAACCACGGATTACTATCTACTGAACCACGGATAACTATCTAAAGAACAACGGATCACTAACTACGAAAAGAAAGCAAGATCAGAAAAAACTGAAAGGGGGTTGGAAATCCACACTTGCGTTGACTCCAAGTGGAAAACTTCACATACGTTGGAGTTCATGGATGTGTACTTCCCTTCATAAAATAGAAGTTTGTTTTAGGAGAGGGTGGAAACATGAGGTTTGTTCCAACCACACTACAAACTGGTTTGAAACTGTCCGACGCATGCGCATCGGTTTTTGCATGCGAAAATTTTGCATGCAAAAAGCATGCGTTTTTTGCTAACACACATGCGTCGAACAGTTTGAAACTAGTTTGAAGTGTGGTTGGAACAAACCTATTTGTTTCTGTTCTTCTCGACACCATAGCTAGAATTCGACAAAAGTAGTAGGTCCGTAATTGACTATATCTAATAATCTGACGATAACCGAGACCGATAACTACATAAGTCCAAGGAAAATGCACATGTATTTGCTTTCTTTTTTCAAGGTTTTCCTCGCATTAGCAATCATCCTGTGTTTTGTAATCAAGTACAAACTCAAGTTTCAGAAACGTTCACCCCTAAAATTAAATACAACTCCTTCAAGAGTGATGTATAAATGTTTTTAATTATAAAAACTATACCTGATTTCAGCTGTGTTCTGNCATTTCAATTGGTTCGCTGTGAGAGGTATGCGGAACCCTACTCTGTGTTTCGCTTCCCGCTCTACAGCTGTTATAAATGGTCCACATTCATAATGGAAGGTCGAGTCCGTTGCCAACCTTTTCAAAGTCATTGATCAAACTTTCCCCAGCCTCTACCCTTGCCAACTATACAACAAATACACGGAAACAAAATATCCCTACAACTTATTTTTCTCGATTATTAAACCCTTGTCTAATTTTTTATTTTTTTTCCATTTCTAATTTTTTTATTTATTTTTTTTTTTATCTTAAAACTTTTAACATAAAAATACAAGGAAGGAGGAAAATAAAATATCAATAAACAAAAAAAGAAAATGATAAATATTCAAAATAAAATGAATACTCCAATTTATATTTGTAAACTAAAATCAATTTTCTATTTGAACAATATATACAAGCACAATGAAATATATAATATAACAATGAAATACGAGCAGTGCTTTGTTAGTTATATAACAATGAAATACGAGCAGTGCTTTGAGTTATAATTGTTAATGTTACTCAATCAAAGTTTAATGATGATTAATCCAGTGATTGTGTTTACAAAGTTTGATCTGTTTGTAAAATCAATTGTTAAATAAACCTACTGGGAAATTTACTTGAGTGGTTTTAATGCTTTGATGCCTTCTGTATAAATCAACTAATTGTCTAACAGAACGTAGGATCCTAATACACAACATTTTAGACTTTGATTACTTACATTGTACTCGTATTAATATTGTTAATTTATACACACACACACATATAGGGGAAAGGCACCTAATATAGCAAATAGTGAATTTTGTAGCACAAAAAAATTCTAGTGATAGATTAACTACTTAAGTATAATGAGCCAACGCTACAATGACCAAATATTTAACACAAGACTTCTGAGAATTTTTAAAAGGAAAAAAATCCATAAACGATTATAAAAATGGTCGCCCCTTCATATGGAATACCATGGAACTCACAGCAATGATCTGGTTTATATCTCCTTATATTAATGTAAAATAGTTATCTATTGTAATTATAAGAAATTAATATGTTTATCTATGAAATGCTGAATATTTGATCGCATCGTTTTAAAGGCACCCTTAATATGGCATAGGTCTTATTTGGGAATATTTCATATGCCATATTTGGTGAAATCACGTTTTTCATATCAGTTCTTCTATAAAATAAACAATGAGTTGAAAACTTAAAACTGGTGGGTGCATCTTAATCTACACAACATACACACACGTTTTAGGCAACATACACAACATTTACACGTATAGACAACTCCCTCTGTGGACATACCATATTTCAAAAGACATAATTTAAAGAAATTCTGTACATGTCTGACCTATCTAGCTTAGACTAGATCACCTATAACAATTTCATTTTTAATTCCCGTTTTATAAAATATAAATAAATTAATTTCGTTTAGTTCACAACTTAAACTTTTTATCACAACTTTTTATATATTTGTATAAAAGCACTATTTACAAACCTCTTAATAATAATAAAAACATAAAAATAATACCAGATAAAAAATAAATAACATAATGGAACCGGTACTATAAATCTTTTTATTGGTTTTTTGCAACTAACCAAAGTAATATATATATATATATATAATAATGGAACCGGTACTATAAATCTTTTTATTGGTTTTTTGCAACTAACCAAAGTAATATATATATATATATAATTGTGAGTGTATTGTGTGTAAAGAAAACTACAAATAATAAACTATATACATTTCTTGTAATAAACCAAAGTGCTTTTTATATACTAAAATGTACTATGAAAAAAAGCAAAATTAAAAAAAAAGTAATAAATAAATAAAATAAGGCGTAATATTTTACCGAGAACCTCCAAAAAATAAATATATATATAATTTTTATTTTTTTATCAAGCGATTGAAAAATTCCAGGGAAAATAAACTACACTAAGGTCCGAAGGTCATGGGGTAATTAACTTTGTTATTAATATCGTCTTGCTCCTTTTTTGAAAAAATGGTAAATTCAGCCAAATGGTAAGAGAAAAAATTTATAATTTTTTTTGCTTAGCCGATGTGGGAGCAAAGAATAAAAAAAATAATGTAAAAAAATCTATAAATCGTGACCGATGAACCAGGAGAGGATTTAATACCTTGGGTCATTAAGTTTACCTGAGACGTGGAATAGATGTAACAAATATATATATTGAGAATTTTTAAAAGGAAAAAAATCCAAAAACGATGATAAAAATTGTCGCCCCTTAATATGGCATATCATGAAATT
>KZ651720.1:281073-291570 GCA_001010745.2 Gerris buenoi
ATATTATATGAAGTTAAAAAAAAGATGTATACATATATATAATGTACTTTAGGTGTTGGTATTAGAATATGGGAAAACGCACGTACAAAATACACAGTAAAAGAGGGTAAAATATTATTAAAGAATAGCCACGAATTATACAAATAAAAAAGTGGTTTTTTAAATAATAAATTATTTCGTAATACGTTTTGTTGGATTTACACGATTAGAGACTCACTATTCACTAATTCATTTTATTAATGTAATTTCAATTTTTTCGGCATTATATAGACGGAAAGTTCCTTTGTCAAATGACACTATTGATGGCCTTATGAAGGCTAAAAACATTGTTATTTAAACAAATTCTAAACTCGATGGGACGATTTATGTAATTTCGATAAGTATTGTTCATTAGAGAGCGATACTTAGACTAATAAATAAACAAAAACAAAATAAAGAATGTATAAGAGCACAAAAATTGTATTTCACAACACTAATGTTGCTATAATTATTAAGAAGAATTGAGCGCACGACAGTGCGCTAGGCAAGTTCCAGTAAGCCTGCAGTGTATGAATCAATTCACCTTTTTTTCACTCTTATATCTCAGGTTCCTCTTAAGATGGGATTTTGAAATTTGAAACATAGATAGCTTAAGTAGCTAAAAAAAAAACTGTAAACAATTGAACCCTTTAAGACCCAGCTTCTCAGCACGGAAGATTTTCAAAGTTGACATTAATGTTACTGACCTAATCATCATCAAAATTATAAGTGAAACTTAAAATTTTGCACAATTGTAGCTATAGCCGTTTAACTGAGAGAAAAAATCCAAAAAAGTTTTTTTTTAATTTTTACCCCCTCCAAAAAAAATTGTGGACACAACGTTGAAGATGTTGTTATGAATTAACGGTACTAGTATTAATGAGATATAAAAAATCAGCATTATGTGAAGTTCCATAGGAGTTGTATGGGTAATAAGAAGTAGAGAACTCAGAAGAAAGGAAAAAAAAGTTTTAGATCCCCTCCCAAAAACGTTAGGATAGACAACTCCCTCTGTGGACATACCATATTTCAAAAGACATAATTTAAAGAAATTCTGTACATGTCTGACCTATCTAGCTTAGACTAGATCACCTATAACAATTTCATTTTTAATTCCCGTTTTATAAAATATAAATAAATTAATTTCGTTTAGTTCACAACTTAAACTTTTTATCACAACTTTTTATATATTTGTATAAAAGCACTATTTACAAACCTCTTAATAATAATAAAAACATAAAAATAATACCAGATAAAAAATAAATAACATAATGGAACCGGTACTATAAATCTTTTTATTGGTTTTTTGCAACTAACCAAAGTAATATATATATATATATATATAATTGTGCATGGTTTTTAAACATCTGCCAACTAGTGTGGCACATAGCTTCCTCGCGTGTTACGTATACTTTAATAAAGTCTTGCTTATACGACCCATTGCTGGGTAATTATTTTATATGTTTGGCTTTTAAGCCTACCGAAGATTGTGGAAGCATTTTGATCTTTCTGTAAACCGAAAACATATGTCACCGAATTTATGTTAACTATTTTTTATGTTTCAGGTTGGTGAATATTTTCTTCGTAGCTAGCTACTCGGGTATGCACTTTCTTTTACTTATATTGTTATTTATTAAGTTATAATCACGTGAGTAAAGGGAACTTTGGAGATCATAAAGGGTATACTAAGAATATTAAGTTAAATTTTACTCTTCCTGAGAAATTTGTTGTACAATTATGTTTTTGATATCCCGCATGTCTTACTATAAAGGTCTATTTTGTTAATTGTAAACAGACACGCTTATATCGTGTGATAAGGTGAATAATTCTTCTTTATATCCGCAATAGAACGGAAATAAAGAAGAATTATGGAACGCGCATGTGCAATGAATACAACTACGAAAATAATCACTTTCTACGCATCTAAAACAAGATAAAATATTTATCAATCGTTGATAAACAATTTATCCAAACTATCCCCTTACGTGGCCCGGTATAGAATAAACACTCTACCCGGACAGCTCACGACTATGGCCCGATCTAACCCAAATAGACCTTTAATGTGTCGTTTTGAATTCATATCGAGTTAATTTAATCTTAATCGNAACAAGTGCGAGAGTTAAAATAGTCAAAATAAAGAGTTTAATCTTTAGCCGCGTGATGTAAACAAAACATCGAAGATAACGGACCGAAGAATACGCAACCAGTCTGCTGTCTGGCTGGGTCTGTGACTGTGATCAGCTGAGGACTCACACCGCTCCGCTACCGCTAACTACTAATATGTATATCGAATAAGGTACCGCTAATTAATTAATTATATATTTAACCGCACCTACATACAGTCCAAATCCGCAATGGATGAATTAAACTTGCTTTACAGTTAAGCAAAATTTCACCATATATATAATCTATAAATAGAACCTATATAGAACGGGAGATGTGGATGTATATATATTTTTTAAATAATTATGGTAGTAGTGTTTTATACACTCTTCTTTATTTATTTATTTTTTTTTTTTTGGGGGGGGGGGGGTAAATTTTTTTTTTTTTTTTTTTTTTTTAAACTGCAAGTTTTTCTTTTTTCTTTTTGTTAAACATGAATGAAGATAAAAAAATAAATTATAGAATTGTAAAAATTACGTTTGGGATAAAAATAAAGACAAAAAAAATTATAGGGAAAAAAGAAAAAATTCTCAAACATTTTTTTTCTCGGGTTAAAAAGAGGTCTTAACACTACTATTATTTGTAAAGAAACTGAATGGAATAGGAAATAATACGATACAATTGTAGTAATGAAGGGATAATTGTAATAGTAATCGATATTGTGGGTTTCCGTACCTTACTCACGTCTAAGAAACATTTGGGTAATGACATCAGGTAGATCCATTTTTTGTGACTTACATTTTTAAGTTTTGTAAATTTATGTGAACCGTCGGTTGTGAATGGGTGGTTCATATTGACAGAAATTGTGATGATGTTTTAACAAAATCTTATGTGGGAAGTAAATCGAAACAATATTGTATCCAAAACGATGTTAATCAAGATGTTTGTCGGTTCGTGCAGACGCGTGGAGGCAAAATAACTGAACCGATCTGAATTAAATCTGGTGTAAGTGGTTACTTAGAAGAGTCAAATAACAAGACGTAATTGAGATTAAAGGTTCTGCCGAGATTTTGTTAAATGGTGAATCAAATTCTAGAACTCTTAAGTTTGTAAAGTAGAGAGTAACTGAAATATTCTATATTAAATTTTAACAATACTTTATTTTTAAAAACGTTCTAGAATTTTATTTTCAATCTAATTCTTTGCAGTATGTATCTAAATAAAAATTTGTCGGGTTGATTCTTAAGCCTAGCCTATAGTGAAAAATGTAATCTAGATTTTAATAAATGGTGCTCGTGACTTTTGAATGGTTTAACTTATATATAAGACTATGCTTAGTCCACATCGGGTCTCAATGTTTTTGTTGCGGGATTGAATCACATCTAAATTGGCGCAGCCGAGATTGAGGTCCGAAGAAGCATATTGCGAGTCTAATGATACAAGATTTTAAGTCCCATCTAAACGGGATTCTCTGAAACTATGTTACACAAGATAAGCTGAGTAGCACCATATTTTTTTAAAATTTTCTCATCATCTAATGATATTGCTTCCATGCTTACCAAAGGCAACTGAAGCTATGAGATTGTTCTAAAGAGCGAAACAATTTTATGTCTTCGACGTCAAAAATTCCAAGACAGAAATCCGTTTCAGATATCAGGGAACATTTTTTGTTTTGTGTCTATCTCTCTGTCGCTCAATTTTTGCAAACCATCACATCTTAAAACATTTGTAAAAAAAAAAAAAAAAAAAAAAAAAATATGACTTCACATAAGTTTTCCTAACCGGTTGATGTAGCATATATGGGGGGGGCATCACGTATAGAAATGGAAAAACTGACTAATTTAATGTATACATAATAAAAGTGTTACTTGTATATTGATAAAAATTGCATTATTTATGGATTCTTTTTCATTTCATACTCTCTCTAAAAACCNTTTTTTTTTAATTTTGTCGAAAGTAGCCTGGAGATTTCCACAACTTCCTATTGAAACTAGTGTAATTGTTGCCTTATTTTCATCACATAAAATTACTAAGAAATTGAATTGTACGTATACATACACTAATTTTATCCTCTTCAATTTTTTATCCTTATTCGCAACATATGTTCTCTGTTTAAACAAATGTAACAGTATTTAACATCCATGTTTATATAATGTACATTAAATAAAGATAAAAGATAAAAAAAAGAAACCGTTAGTTTTTTTTATATTTTTGTTCCATTATTATTTCCTTAGTTCATTTAAGAAACAAAAAAATGTAAAAAAATAACGTAATAGTTTTTTATAAAAAACAAAAAACCGTATAATGAGTAGCAAGGTGGTACGCACAACCCTATTCACCCCCATGTAACTTCCTGTGGAGGGTAAAGATTCACATATATGTATATATCGAAGAGGATATGTACCATATGCTTAAGACACATAGAGTAAACCTGTTATACGGCTGGAGGGGTTACAATTATATAAAATAACGCTATCTTATCATTTAACATTTGGAGTTTTTTTCAAAGTGTGTACCGTTAGTTTATGTAATTTGGATATGTTTACATACATTTTTTTCTCTTTAGGATCGATATAAAATCGATCAAAAGATAATATATTCTTTTTTAAAAGCTAATGCTTATAATTATTAAAAAATATAAACACTTTTAATTTCTACCCCTTAAACTTCAGTTCCTTATAGGTCCCTAAACTACATCCCTACAATTATGTGAAGGTGTAATCTTCGTGATCCCTTGTTAAAAATACAGTTCGTTATTGCAACTTAAATTGCTTATATCATAAAAAAAACATAAAAGTGTAATTTTTAAAGAGATAAGTGCATAAAATGAAGGGTACTTTGGTCAGAATAGTTGAAGAACAAAATTGACCATTTATTATGGTACAATATTAGGCATACGACATACGCATTCTATGTAAACTCCTTATTAAGTATAAAATATACTTATAATTCATGTATACGATATACATAATATACGTCAACACAACGATATACTTATACTATATACCTATGCTCAATTAATATGTTCCTCCGGAAATTTGGAAGTATCGAAATTTTGTCGAAGAGGAGGTAATTTTAGAATAAGGCTTTATAAAAAAAACTTAGATGATCTTATAGTTTTTAGAAATTATCTATATTATCATAGTATCCATATGGTTTTTATACATTTAAATATGATTTCATATTAAACTAGATCTTGGTCAAAAAATGATACAAAAAGACCAAAATTGTGGTAAATTTAGAATAGAATACATGCTTTAACGAAACTAACGTCCGTCGCCTTGTTCCGTTAGAGCTGCTACTTTACTACTTATAAGAAAAACTAATTAAATCAACAAAATAAACTAAACATTTGTCGCAAGACGCGACACATGCTATTATTTCCATCTTCATAATAAAATTAACTAATAACTAAAAGTTTATTATAGTTTATTGCTGTTTATTAAAAAAAGTTTATTACTAAAATAAATTTAACTTGGGTGGATTTATGATATATACTTCGACATCTAATTTAAAATTATCGATATTCATTTTTACCACACTAAGCTTCTCCAATTACAAAATAACAAAATATTAAGTGCGTATATTACTAGAAAAAAAAATAATAATAAAAAAATAAATAAAATAAAATAAAAATCATATAAAATAGCCTGTATTTATTAAAATGTATTAAATATTTATTTATATGGTTTTTTTTTCTCTGTGGGTATTGACAGCCAATTGATTTTTTTCCCACTCTATTATAATTTTATTATAAATCGTTGTCTGGTCAATACAAAATTAAATAATTGTTAATCTTACAATAATTGTAAATCTCATGTGATTTACATTTGCATGACAAGGAAGTTTTGCTGGTTTTGTTTTTTTCTTGTTTTAATCTTATTTACATTGGTAGAAATGTTCTTGAAACGCCTGAGGCAATGCGAGTTCAATAATTTATAAAAAAAAACTATCCCAGTTTATTGAGAGCTTATGTTTTAATATTTTTTTCTTTTAGCATCAAAGGATTTATAGAGCAAGGAGCTCCCGTTCCACCTACACTTCGAGAAGTTTTTCCTTGAACGTTTTTAACGAGTAATGGTTTTTAAAAAGAAATAAAATAATGGATAAAACTGTTTTATGAAATTTTCTTTTTCTATCCGGTTTTGTTTAATCGTTAGTTTAATGTGTTTCCTTGGGTTTTTTATGCTTGTTAGATCTTTTTTTCGTGCAATAAGTATTAATGTACTTATGAGTGTAAAAATAATCTTATGTAGTAACTTCTTTATGTAATTTATGTATCACAAGTTTAAGTACAATTTTATGTAATTCTAAAACAGGATGTATGCAATTTAAAGTATAATATACATATATATATGACTATTTAAAACCAATAACTGAATCTAGAGTAAATATCTACAGTATAGAGATTAAGAAGCAAAATAAGGATTATTTAAGCCACAATGGCTTGGATGTGATTTAAATTAAGATATGACATGAATGGTGAACTAATATTGATTAATGGATACTATTAACAGTTTTACGGATGAGCTATAGAATTACTTGTTTGGGAATAAAAGAAAAGGGTTTCTTCTCAAAAAGTTCAATTGTTGTACAAATCCAGCTCTCAACCACTAAAAACTACTGCCGGTGAAACGAACAGAAATATAAAAGAGAAACAGTCAGGGTAGAAGTAACTTAAATCTACCACATCATATTATCAAAATGTAAAGGTAGATAAAATTGATTACTACTCAATTACAATCATTAGTTATATTAGTAATGAAGAGCTTGTCTGAGTTGGTTTGAATCATATGTTTTGAATAAATTGAAAAGATCAGTCTACATATTAGCAATTCTTCTCCTGATGCTCGCAGTTCACTCTACATAATATTAGCAATTCTTCTTCTGATGCTCGCAGTTTACTCTACATAATATTAGCAATTCTTCTTCTGATGCTCGCAGTTCACTCTACATAGATGTTCGCAGTTCACTCTACATACTACCAATCAATACTTCTTCTGATGCTCGCAGTTCACTCTACATACTACCAATCAATACTTCTTCTGATGCTCGCAGTTCACTCTACATATTAGCAATTCTTCTTCTGATGCTCGCAGTTAGCAGCTTCATAAAAAAATCCTTCAATAAGATTTCAGGGACCGCTTTCAAGGAAGCTAAGCTACTCAAAATGCAGGGTTTGAATTAAATTGATTGTAAAAACTCCTTCCAGCGTTTACTAAAATCTGTCCCCAAAAAGGCTAAATGTAAAATTTGCTCATAAAATATTTTGTTACATTTAATAAATTAAAATAAATTTTCTTTAAAGGTGACCCATTATTTTGTATTAAAACCTATTACTCACTATTCAACCCCCTCTGTTTGTCAGCTACAAATTATTTGGCATCCAACCTCTTAATGCATACAATAGGGAAGACCAGGTATTGATATATTGGCTCGTATGATTAGATTCTTATTGAAGCTGACAGCTCGACACGAGAAGTGGGGGAAAGTCACCCTCAATAAACCTTCCATTATCACCAATCCAAATCTTTATTAAATAAATAGACGAAGATGAAATCAAAAATAAAAATTTGACATTAAGATCTTTTTTAAAACCGTAGAACGTTCGTATCGATTTGGAAGAGATGAAATTATCCTAGATTTATGGACTTATGCCAACAATGTTTTAAAAGGTTTCTTCATTATATATATTTTTTTTCTATTTTTTTCTTTATCGTCGCCTGCCAAAAATTATAAACTACATACGTTATAATACCTCCGCATAACTATCATTATACTCTATAAGCCTGTATGCAAAATAAGTTATTTGAATATCTCTCTTGATACAGCAGAATGATTCTGAAATAGAATTATATTGACTCTAGAAGAATTTGATATTTCAAATGACGTCACAGCATGATTGCAGTAAACAAAATCTTTTTAATCTCACAGTTCCTTGGACAGATGTTTTGAAAATGCAAACCTACTCTTTAATGAAATAATTTAGAGCAATCTGCTTATTCTAACTTCCAATTAAATTTTCAGCGTAGTAGAAAAATGATGGTTTTTAATACTTCTTTATTTGTCTAAGATAGTTACTTAGAAGCTAGGGAGTTTTACTTTTTGATAATAAACTAAAAATAAATATAAGTAAAGTAACCCTGTAGCGTCTGTGGAGGTCATCTTAGGGAATAATGTAGAATACCTCTCCACATTACCAGACTAATTTGTTTATTTTATTCTACTACAAAGCAGCTTTGTAGAATGATGGCCTTATGGCTGATGATGGCATGGTCTTATGGCCATCATCAGTGCCTAGGAACAAACAAAAGTTAATCTAAGTACTGAAACCTACAGAATGATCAAACCGATAGAAATAACGGTCAACTATAAGTAAGCAAATAGTGGTACTTTTTTACTTTAGCACCCAAAAGCACCCAAAGGAACAATAACAGTTAGTATGTATTCCTCAGTCTAAATTGCTATTAAGACAAATGGATATTTAGTCCAATTTACCTTGGGACAAAGGAATGTCACATTTGTGTACAATAAATGTAATAATAGTAAAATTATAAAGTAAAATTATATTATTATAAAATTGTAATGTAGTGTTGGCAGTAAATGGAAATAAATAAATAATGTAATAATACCCCTTTGTCTAATTATCAATTAAGACAAAGGAATATTAAATATGCTCTAAGTAAGCTATAGGACTCACTATCNAAGATAAGGAGTAGGCTAAGTGGATTGTCGTGCTTACAACATCTACTCATACTGTCACTTTATTCTAACTATTAATATTTAAGTATTTTGAATATAATATTATTCATTCCACAGAGTATTGTGTGGTGGAATAAACCAGGTTTCCTTTAAATAATCCTATTTATACATTAAAGACTAACCAAGGGTTGATAGAAGAAACATTACAAAAAATTAAATCATTTTGTAAATAAGTTTAAGAATGTATTTAAAGGTTACCTTCAAGAAAATGATCCATCTTAAAAAATGTCACAGCTGTGGCGTAGAATTTCTGAAACAGAACAAAACAAAAGTAAATATTATTTAAACGTAAGTAAGACGTAAAAGAACAACAAAATAGTCTGCCAATTGGTAGGGTCCTTAGTTTCTTCACGTCCTATAAGCATTATACAGAAACACGTAAATTTGTTTACATGTCCAAATTCAAAGACTTCAAGTCATTAATATACATAGATATTTATTTTTTAGAAATGTCGTTCTTTAAAATTATCGCACTGCTTCCGTTACATATTTGTGTATAATAAATGTAATAATATTAAAATTATAAAGTAAAATTATATTATTATAAAATTGTAATGTAGTGTTGGCAATAAATGGATATAAATAAATAATGTAATAATACCCCTTTGTCTAATTATCAATTAAGACAAAGGAATATTAAATATGCTCTAAGTAAGCTATAGGACTCACTATCCTTCAGATTATAATTGTTGATCGTTGTTTGTTTAGTTCTTCGTATCGGTTTGATAATTGTGAAGATTTCAGTACTTTGTTTAAATTTTGTTTGTACCTAAGCATTGATTATGGTCTTATTAAGGTTGAAAGCTGCTTTGTAGAATCATATAGAACAAATTTGTCAGTTTATGCAGAGAGGCAATTTATATTATTCCTTAAATAAAGTAAGTTAATTACTGATGAAAAAAAAATATTAATCATGTCAGTAGACAACAAATAGCAGAGAAGTTGATCTTTGAGCCGACTATGTACCCGCAACTCACCCTAGTAAAAAAGTAAAGCATTCAATCGTATTTAGCTATCGCGGCAGCACGAAATTTAAAATGTAACTTGTCCAATTCTTAATTTAATTTGTCTAATCTAATTAGATTAGACACCTTACATTACCAGTGAAGCAACGGATCAAAATTTAGACTATATTAATATTGAGTAAGAGCATTACGCTTGGCACATCGGATAGTTTTTAACATTTTATCTCTCTCCCTAAATAAAAATGTAAAAAAAACTTCTTTTTTTCAAGACATCTATTCTAAAAACCTTGATATACAACACACTTGTTAAAAAAAAATTGTTAACACCTTAAAATTGAATTAAA
This sequence comes from Gerris buenoi, assembly GCA_001010745.2. Classification (NCBI taxonomy): domain Eukaryota; kingdom Metazoa; phylum Arthropoda; class Insecta; order Hemiptera; family Gerridae; genus Gerris; species Gerris buenoi. The sequence continues at coordinate 291,266 of KZ651720.1, forward strand.
TAAATAAACGCCAAAATATACGTAAGAAGTCAATCATATTCCAAACTATCAATCTAAATTAATCCCGTTTATTTTAATATAATGATTGATGATCCGAAAATCCTTGGATTAAAATGAAAAATAAAAAGGTACTAAAAAACAAAATGTTGAAAAAACTGTATAATACCGCACGACACAAAAGTATTTTTTTCAGAAACTAAGGTCAAATCCATTCTCGCATACTTTTGGTTCCTTGTATGACAAAGTCTCTTTGAAAAAATTAAAATATTATAAACACATACATACATACATATATATATATATTT
>KZ651720.1:292620-309911 GCA_001010745.2 Gerris buenoi
TTAATAGTATATTATGTTACTAGGCTGTGAAGTGAGTTTTTTCTTTACCGCGGCAATTACATTTACTGTCGAGTGAAGCGAGACAGGAAATATTGCCAAGGTAAAGAAAAAACCCTTCACAGTCGTGTAGCATATGCTATTTTTTCCGAGGTAGCAGACAATGAAAAAACATTAAATATTAATCAATAATCAATATAATAATAACAAATATTAGTTCAAACTTAAGATTTAAAAAAAAGAAACCTTTAAAAGAGGTTACATTATAAGAAAAGATAAATAAAACGCACTGCCATCTAGCGGAATTCAATCGTCTTTTCACTAAGAAAGTAGCGCTAATGCGGAAGTTTTGATAACTGCTCGGAGTAAAGAAACATTTTTTTTCGTCCTAGGATGTAAAAAAAATGTTCTTTACTGCCAGGAGTAATGAAAAGATTTTTTAAGTCCACGTTATGAAAAAAATTGATTTTAGCTTTGTTTTTTAGGCTCTAAAGTGACTATTTCACAGCCTACCACGGAAAAACCCTATATTATTTATCCTATATACTCTTTTTTGTTAGTTATATACATTTACTTTCTCAGATACATAAGATATATAAAGAATGATCGTAATATATTTATGATTTCTTTAGATTTACAAGTTTTTAAGATGCCCTGAATACGAACAATCGAGATAGTAGCGCATAAATCTGGAGAGTGGAGAGTGGACTATCACAAGAAAACAATTTCAATGGTAAAGGAAATATAAAAATAAAAATATGTAAACGAGATAGTTTATTATGTCTCCGAACAACAAATTTTTCAAATTATTTTTGTAACTATACCTAATCATCAACAGTACATTAAGACTTTATAACCATTTTACACATTTATTTCACAAATTTCGCTGCACTTTAATATACTTTTTTATACCAAATAAAACTATAAATGAAATACTTATGATAACTTACAGGTTTGCCAATGATATATTATAGTGTGGACATCTCATATACGTAGTAGATATATAACATATAGATGGAAAGTATTGTGATAGTAATAAAATTAAATTTTGATAAATTTTAACGTATTAAGGCCCTTTAGGTCCAAAAAGTGATTTTCTTAAAAATGAGTGTCAGTCAGTGTCTGCAGGCTGTGAACCCTTAAGATCTGGGCTCTGATTTCGATGAAAAATTTGGTACTCATGTTCAGAAAATTCAAACCCCAGGTGATATGGAGAAATGAATTTTAACTCTAAATTCAGGCAGCTACTCCCAAAAATATTTCAAAAATAGTTCCCACGTAAAAAAACGAACCTAATTATCCATCCATTTAAATACAAATCTAACTATACAAGTAGTTTTCCCGGGGAAAATCTTCTTTCCAAGATATTGATGAAAATAAATATGATATTCCTGAAAATCACAATTTAAACCATCACCTTTAAAATGTGTTAAAAAATAAATTGATTAAATTACATTTTTTTAAATTGTTTAAATTCAACCATACTATTTATGAGATAGATTTGTTGGAGTTTTTGTTTTACATCGGATCAAGAATAGTTATTTACAGAACAAGGGAGAGAAGTGTGTTTTCCTGCTCGAGGATAAGTTTTCTCCTGAGGCACCACCGAAGGAGAAAACTTCATTAGCTCAGATAACTGCAGTATTAGCTCTCGAGGCTTGCCGAGGGACATAATCCCGAGAGCAGAAATACTTCGATCCATGTTTTGTATTAAATTTTATCTACGACTAGTGCACCATGGATAATAGCTATTAAGTTTGTAGGTACAAAAGTTTTACCTACAAATTCACGTAATTTAAACACCTTAAACTGATATTTAGTTACTTGATTTATTAAAATAACAATTTCTATTCTAACTATACGTTTTTAATTTAATTACGTTTAGTTTGTTTTTAATTTAAAGACTTTGTATGATAACCTAAAGTAACCTTCCCGAAAAATTAGTAAACAAAACAGCTAAAAAAAACATTACTACCGACATAATACTTAAAATTTACCTAAAAAAGTACCTTTTAAGTTGGAATGATTGTTTTTTTACTCCTAAGGGAGGGAAGTAACACTTCCCTCCCTGTTATTAGCAATGTAAAGTCCACTTACAATGTAAGTCGTAGATAAATGCATTTTTTTGTTTCTCTTTGATACACTGATCTAATTATCGTGATACATGTATTATTATACAAAAAATTTAATTGAAAATAACTTGGAAGACAAAAACACACTATGCAAGTACATACCTATTTAAAAATTCCCATCCCCCACAAAAAAATTCATAGTGATTAATGATACTTAAAGAAAAAAATCTAAATCACAATCTACAAACTTTTTGAAACCATCGAAAAAAACCTTATATCCTTTTGATTATCAAAGTTTCAAACTTTATTTTGAGAAAAAAAGACGAATTAAAAAAAACAAACACTTCTTCCGTTCAACGTCCAAAGCAATGAAAAGACTTCAGTGTGTATATTAATGAACTTTAATCTAAAAAAAAAAGTTTCAAAATACAACTTGAAGAACAAAAAAATTAAAGTAAGGTAACCTTATTCCATATTAGTTTGAAAGTACCCTAAGGGTCTATTGAACAACTAACACAATACACTTCTTTTAATTCTTTTTCATCTTTGAAAAAAGATGAACAGAAAACTACTTTTTTTAACTTCGAAGCTTTTGCCCTAATCCAAAAAAATTATAATTAAAAAAAAAAAATAAATAAATAAAACACAATAATGGATCTTCATTTTGATATACCTATATATACATACACTCGCACTCAAGTTTTATAATAAAACAAAAAATTGAGGAATGAAGGAAAAAAAACAAAAAAAAAAAAAAAAAAAAAAACGAAAGGAATGAAAAGAAGAAAACAAAAAAATAATGTAAAAATAAAAATGGAAGCTGAAGAAGAAACAGTAAAGGAAAGAATTCTAGATTTGAATTCATTTTGAAAATCCCCTCAGGGTATTTTTTAAAGAAAAAGAAACACCAACCTTAGTTTGATTTATCGTAACGAAATACCATTTTTACTTACTTCCTTTTTTTCTCTTTTTTCATTATTGTGTATTTCCTTTTTTTTTAAGAACATTCCCATGTTTGTTTGATTTGTTTTATTTATTTCTACAGTGAGAATAAGAGAGAAAAAATGGTTATGGAAAGGAGCAAAAAACTTATGGGATAAGTTTGAAAAAGTTTGGTTTGAATGCTATGTATTAAGATAAGAATTAGATGAAGCAACTGTTTCATTCAATCTCTAAAGTTCAATTTATGCTTCGATAAGTAACAAGTGATAGGATATTAGTGGCATTATATAGCATAATAAGACGTTAAGGGCTAAGTGCTTAGTAGATTTTCTTAAGGGTTTAGTGCGTTTGTGGCAAATGTTGCACTTGTATTTGTCGTTTCTGATTTAATAAAAAGGCACTTCTTTAGATGGCTGTTTTACTCCCTTTATAAAAACAACGAAAGGGAGTAGCAATCTAAAGAACGTGTACGGAATGTTCTGTTTTAGACTGTTACTCCCCTTATAGAAACTAAAGTGTAATATTCCTTTGTTCTAAAGTACATTGGACTTAACGTCCCTTTATCAAAATAGTTATTTAGTCAGTCATTATTTATATCCTAAAACAACATAGGGGAGTAACAATCTAAAGAAGTACCCTTATAAACAAACTAACAGTGCCTATTATATTGCGAGAAATAATTAAAGAGATTGTTTCAGTCATTCCATCAGAAATAGAAAACGAGTTTTTGATATAAATTAATCGACGAAAGAAATTATGAAAAGAAAATGGATAAACAGACGATTTCAATATGGCACTATGGTGTAAACATTATCAAGAATTAACGAATAAGGACTCCACTGAATAGTACAGTTCTCGGCGAATAGTATAAGAAAAATTTAAGCCAAATAATGACAATGTTGCTGTAGTTCAAGATGGTAAGACGGGCGAGGCTACTAAAACTGTTCCGCTCTAATCGCTTCACGAATCCGTGGACATTCTGACCACCTAACAGTTGCACTACGCACCTCCACGTGCTACAAATTAAAGTGTAAATCGGTCATAGTAGATCAACATTACAAAGATCAATTTAACCGTATCTACAACATCCTGAGACCGCGTCAAATTTTTGTCAATCCAGACGTTTTTAACCAATTACAGATTGTACTTCCTTCAAGGAGTTGCTCATTGCTTACGATGAGAGTCATTTGCAACTGAGAGTCAGTTATCATGAGCAATTCAAGGATAGGATTAGACACTTAAGGAAATTATTCATCTTTGTTTTAGTGCAAATTTTTATTAAATTACTAAAAAGGAGAAACATAAGCTATAGAACTATCATTTTTCCTCTGTGACAGCGTCAGTGATTTTTTAAATCCCTGCGTTTCAAACCCATTACAATTACAGGGATTATTCTTATGAGATGCTCATGATGAGAGTAAGTAGCAGCTGAGAGTCAGTTATCATGAGCAATTCAAGGATAGGACTGGACACTCAAGGGAATTGCTCATGATAACTGACTCTCAGCTGCTACTTACTCTCATCATGAGCAACTCTTATGAGAATAATCCCTGTAATAGGTTTGAAACGCAGGGATTTAAAAAATCACCGACGCTGTCTCGTCTACATGATTTAGATTTATTATTCAACCTCTTTTTTGATCTAAAGAATCGAAAATACAATTGCACTATAATGTGAGTATAGGAAAGGAAATTAATTCCTAGATCCATAGAAATATCTCTTCTAACTCGGACACTGAATTGATATTTACAAATTAAATGGGTATTTGTAAAAGAAACTTGTTTAAAATTCCTCTTTCTCTCACATTATTTACAAGACATCGTGATTAGATTTAGTTATAAGTGATTGAGAATTTGTTTTCTTCTTCTAACTTTTTATTAAAGTGTTCAATAGATGAAACATAGTTTATAATTGTAAATTCGGACAAAATGATTTGTTTAGTTCTTTATTTGCGTCAAATTTTATGATTATTAATCACAGTAATAATACAATATTCTGCACGGCCAAAATCTTGGAATGAGTAATGGGAGTATATTTTAGTAACAATTAGTCTGGATTTTTGTTTTTGTTTTTTAAATTATTCACTTATTATTATTCATCTTTGTTTTAGTGCAAATTTTTTATTAAATTACTAAAAAGAAACAAGGAGATACCAAAGCTATAGAACAATCATTTTTCCTTTGAGGGTTTAAAACCAAAAAACTCGTTCATTATAATCTTCTTTTCTTTTATTTCATCCTTCTTTAGTTTATTTCTATTCAATTCATTTAAGATTCCGTTTGATTTCTATCTTCTTTTTTTTCAAAAGTTAGTTACACAAGTTTTCAGGTTTAGTTTTTTTTTTTTTTTTTATCTTCGATAAATGTAAATCAAAAAGTCCAAAGTTTGTGCCTCCAAGTGTCTCTTTCTTATAATGTTGTGGCTAACTCGCTCGAAAATTACATCCTCTCAAACGATCCTTTGGCTTCAATTTGTTAAAAAGATTATACTTAATTTAATAAAAAAAAAGGGAATAAATAAAAGGGTATGGAAATAAAAATATTTTAAATGCAGTGCTAAGGATTCTAAAGATATATAATTTATTTCAAACGATTGCCGTCATTTTGTTCTTTATTATTGGACTTGGTGCTTAGGCACTGACTATTCTTAGTTAACAGATCATTTTGGGACACAAAAACATTTTGGGGACGTTCATGAATTTGTCATTCCATTCTTCTGCTGGTCTTCCTCTTCTACGTGTTTGTCCCCATGGATACCATCCGCACAATTCATCATATGGTAAACTCAATCTAATTAAAGTAGGAAAAGGTTAAGTTCATATATGGATGGTGCTTCTAATTGAATCCTGAACGGGTATTGATAATAATATTTTACTCTATGATCATAACCAACCAATATCTTTTATCTTCAGCATTTATGGCGGCCTAGAAGCCAACAGCTATTTAACATGACCGAGGGATCTGGCAATTAATCAGCCATTTAATGCTTGTTGAGGTTGAGTTGAGTGTCATGATCTGTTTCAGATGGTATGAAGAGCATTTTTATACATTATGTCCTGCCTTTGCCAAACTTCACGTACACAAAGGTTCTTGAATTCGTCACTCCATTCTTTTGCAGGTTTTCCTTTTGTACGTGTTTGCCATGGATACCATCCGCACAATTTCATCAAGTAAAATGGAACAATCCCCATGGATACAATTCACATAATTTCTTCGACCATCTCTTGTTTGTTGTTTTCCAAATGCGACCGTTCTAGTTCCAATTAGGGAGTAGTGTCATTCTTCAGTAATGTACGAGAGATCAATATCTTTCTTTACAAGAGTTTATGATGGTTCGGAGGTGATTCCGAACTCTATCTTTGGCACTGATCATGGAAGAGGAGACGAGAGGGCTACTATGCTCTTGTACTAATGATGACCAAGAAACCGAAATCCTCTCCACAGCAATTATGGCGGCTGACAGGCCGACATCTCACTTCAGCACACATCCAAGAAGTCAAAAGTCGGCTCATATTTAAAGGTTGTATTTATTAACACTGAATTTTATTTTTATAATGAAAGATCATCTACTGATCTCTATGAAAGATCATTTTTGAGTATAGTAATGAATAAATTATTAGGACAGTTAAGAAATAGCAATAAATAATTTATATTAAATATCCGTCTGCAATATGACATATTAATTTAATTTCAGTAAAAAAAAATCCAATGGTTATCAAGGTTTTCTCAATGCACATACAACTTATTATTTCACTCACATTCATGATTTCACTTTATTCGAATATCATATAATATTAATCTTCACAAGTTTATATTTCAAAGTAGAAAAAAAAGAATTCCTTTTCATCATAACGTATTATAATAGATAATCATAAAAATCTCGGATTGTGAGTAGAGTTAACAATGAGGTACCTAATAGAAGGTTCCTACCTCATTCATAAAGGAAATTCGCAGGTTGATTTCAAATAAATAATGCAGGACACGAGCTCTGTCAAAGAGCGAAGAAGAGAGAGAAAAATCGACGCCTGTCATAAAAATGTTTTTTTTAACTATTTGGGCAACAATGGCTGATGGAGGTATTTCAGTGTCCCCTTGGACAGATAGCCTATTGAATACCGATAGGGGAGATACCTTTCTTAATGCTATAACTATTCCCTCGCAGGTTATTTGCAAAATGTAAACCTGTATATATTGTTATACAGGTATGTTATACTATTATCCTTGGTTTAGAAGCAGTAAGATCCCCCTCTCTACGTATATACCTCTACGTATATACCTCTCTACGTATATACCTTTAGTTTATAGAAGGCACGTGTCCAAGATACCCGAACCTATAATTCTTTATTTTTATTGATCTATTGATCGAAAAATCAAATAGAATAAACCTTGGCCTATTTTTTGCCTTCTGTAAATAAATCGTTGATATTCAATAAATGAAGTTAACTTTTTTTATAAAAGAAATATATTATTGAAATAAAAGATGTGCCTACCATAATTGTTTTTTTAGAAAAAAAGCCTAATAAATTAGGCAAAAAAAGCTGACTGATACAGCGAACGAAACGTTCTCATAACATCATATTTATTCGCCCAGGGTTTTTTTATGTTGTTAAGTTGTTTCAGGTTTTCACAGTTAAATTTATTTAATATGCAACATTCTATCAAAATTAACTTTAAAAAATAAATTAGCTAAGTACGTGCTTTCAGTACACACAAATAAATTTGAAGGTCCGTTAACCAGCATAATCGTCCCAGCCGTTTCAAGATGGCGGCTATTTAAAAGATTGTTTCAGCTATAACTTTTGACCTGTTATTTATATTGACGTGAAACAAACGCCTTCAAATGCTTTCTTTATTGAGCAAACGCCATAAAACTAGCTTAAACCGTTAATAAAATATATTTGAAAAAACAATTCACATAAAAAATTCTTTAAAGAATCTTTCCTGTTTATTGACAAAGAAAGATTGTGATTTTTTCGTTGATTTCGTTAAAAAATACCATTGAAGAGGTTTTTCATACATTTTTTTTTATTTATTTTTTTATTTATTTTGTTACCATGTNTAAAGGGGACAAAAAACATTATATATTATATATAAAATGGATCAATTGAAGTGTTTTTTCATACATTTTTTTTTTTTATTATTTTTTATTTTGTTACCATGTTCATTAAATTGGTTTTCAACAAATAAAAAAAAACGTGGAGTCTTAACTACTGGGCCACTTACGATAACATTTGGCAAAAACATATTTAGAAATATCTTAAATCGAGAAATGAATTTTAGCTCTAAATTTAGTGGCGTTTCCCCAAGAACTCAATGTGACAAAACAAATTTCAAAAATGTTCCTAAAAATTTAGTCCATTTAAATACGAATGTAACCATAATAAGTCGTTTTTCCGGAGAAAAATTTAGTTTAAAAAAAAAAAAAAAAAAAAAAAAAAACTATAAATGCTAAAAGACTGAGAGGTAAGATTCGATTATCCGAGGAGGAGGAGTTATTTTTTATGGTAAATTTTGATAAAGTTGTCCAACAAACTCGTCCTGAGCATTGCTATAATGAAAATGTCTAACAAATTTCATCGAAATCGGTTGACATTTACTCAAGTTATCGTCGGACGTTTCAGGATTCGCGGACACACAGACCGACAGACAGACACGGAACCAAAAATGTTACCTGATGTCTGAAACGGATGTCTGACTTGAAATTTTTAAAATCGGAGATATAAACTTTTTCGTTTTCAAAAGTGAACACAATGCTTCCGTTAACTTCGGTAAGCTCGGAAGCAAGTTGTTAATAATATAGAAAGAGGAGTTTCCACTTGTAATTGCCTTGAAACAGCGGTTGGCAGTGTATTTTATTCGCAATAGTGTAATGAATGGATACATAATGTAGTCCTGATCAGAAATTATGAAGGATTTAAAACTATTTAGTATTTTTGATGGCTTGGTAATGCCGTATATCTGATTCCTACCATGAGCCTCGCGCGAAGTGAACAGTGAAGTCTTAAATAAAATATTAAATATAACCATAAAATATTATTATAACGTCAATTATTTTTAATTCAAAATTAAATTAAAATTACTTTATTTACAGCCATAACGTTACGGCATGTAATTTTTTTTCGAACCGTGTAAATGGAAAAACTAAACAACTCGACGAAACAATTTAACTCTAATAAATCACTCAATATTAATGTAAGACAGTAAATAATAGAAAGAGATATTTCTTAGAAATTTATTAGTAATCTTGATAGAAAGAAAATTATATAATATAGCTAGTTTTTTTCAGTACTTGCTATAAAAATATAATATATTACAGTATAAGTAATAGAATAATTACAATTGTGTGATGAATGGGTCGAGTTTTATGGAAATTGATGTGTACTGAGAAAGAAACTTTTTATATTATAATCTAGGATGTTTTATCAGCGGACTAGCTTTTATAGTTAGAGAGGAAATAGACTATTATTATAAGAGAAGGGATAAAAGTATGCTTAGGAGTAAAAAAAAGGCTTTAGTCCCTTGTTAGGATAACGTAAAGGGACATTAACATAGAGCATTGTCCCTTCCAGATGTCCCCAGAATCGTCCTCCTTTAATGGTACTTCATCGGGTTATTAGATCTTAATATATTCATGAGGTCCTATGTACGTTTATATAAAATAGTTACTTCCCTTCTTATAAAGTAAAAGAGTAATACGATTTTTTAAATATGTAAAACTATTAAGGGACATTTGGTTACTGCTGATTACTTATAAGATAGTGTCCAATGTACACTCTGTCATGGTTATAAAGTTTTGTTAATGGAGTGTAATGAATTTCAACACCTGTTATGTTTTGGTTTGTTACTTTCAGATATTATTAGAAACAAAAAATTGTATGATAAATAAAAATAAAAGTGAACAACAACTTTTGTTTTATTAACAACTATATCTTTAAAAGTTCTCATCTAATTTTTAAAGAAATTTGTATTGATTTCAAAAGTACCTCCCAGATGGACAAATTGATGCCAAACCATCTGCGCAAATTTAATATTGCTTAAAAATAAGAGTGACACTAGTGGGAATCGAAACGGAGCAAAATCTCATATGACCATTTGTCCAATAGTAGGGCACGAGGTAGCTGTAATACATTTTTTTCACAACTATTTTTTTTTATTTTATTTTTACTTGAGTAAATTGAATTTAGCAATATTTAATATGCACAAAATGTAGAAATAAATATTATCAGCCCATCTGTAGGCTACTTTCAACAATAAATTTCTTTAAAATTCGATGACCATGACTACTTTTAAAGATGTGAATGTTAATAAAAAAAAATTGCGCATGTAGCATGTGGAAGAGAAACCCATAAAAGCAGAAGGTTGAAATTATATGGGACAGAAATTAGGCTAATTATGACCAACCCCCATTCAATTTGGAAGTTTTTAATATATTATGTTGGGTTTAAATATGTTGTTGGTTCACAAAAAAGTTGAACGATAGACCGACAGACAGGAGACCAAAAAAATATTCCCTGTTGTCAAAAACAAATTTCTGTCTTGGAATTTCTTTTCTCAGAATGATCAAATCTCAATGCTTACGTTACCTTCAGTAAGCTCGCAAATAAAAAAAAGGGAAAATTTAAATAGATTAAACAAACAATGGTTGGTAAAAGAAAAATATCAGTAAAATACTTGATAGTAAGCGAAGAAGATGTGTGCTACATCAATTTGCAAACTTTTTTCTATAATTTAATATTTCCATAAACGTTTTAACAACTTATTAATTAATTAAAATTGTTTTTATTATGTGGTACCTCAAGGAAAAATTATTATTATTTTCATAATTAAAAAAATATTATCATCATCCGCATGGTCCCATAAGCCCACAACTATGTTAAATTTTCAATCGTTACTAGTTGTCCTCTAACACAGTGGTTCTCAACGTGGGCGATATCGCCCCCCGGTGGGCGATGAGGAATCTAAAGGGGGCGATAGGACGGAGGGGGGCGATATAGGGGGCGATGGGCAAGTAGGGGGAAATTAGAATGAAAAGGAAATATTTGGTCCGAGACAACTTAGACAAACATTCTCATATGCGAGATAATAATTACTTAGCCCAGTGTTTTCCATTTACTAGTTTTTATATTTACATTTAATTATTATTGAACATTTAATCAAAATGTATCATAAAATTAACTTCTCCTGGGCGGGGAATCGAACCCGGACTCTCTCTCCATCCGCGTTTTTTGCTTTTATCTCAGGAACTAGATTTTCGTCGGAGCCGTTTTCGAGAAATAATATTTTTTATTTATTTATTTTTTTTGGGGGGGGGGCCTAAATTTAGAGCTAACATTTATTTCTCGATTTCGTCTCGGGGTATTATTTTTCTATATACATGTAGGCCAAATTTCGTCAAAATCGGCCCAGTAGATTAGGCTCCAGGCGTCTGCACAGAGAGACGACAGACGACAACGACAGGTGACGGACAGACATTTTTTAAAAACTACTTTTTTGGACTCGGGGGACCTCAAAACGTGTAAATCCGTCAAAATCGAATATTCGCGCCATCACAATACTTTCTCTTTATATGAGAAAGTAAAAAGAAAAAAAAATATGCAAATAATAATAATAATCATTTGTTTTTGTATTATATTTAAAGAAAATTGGGAAAAACGTTTCAGCGTAGTCAGTATTTTAAAAAACAAATCGTTAGAGAAAAACATGGTTAAGAGAGGTGATTAGAGATTGAGATTAGCATTGTCAACTATTTCACCATTATAGAGAGTCTATGCGAAGGGCAACAGGCTCAAGCAAGTCATTAGTTAATTTTTATTAATTATTAATTTATATTTCACCTTTAAAAATATATGATAGGTTAATTAAATAAATGCATTTTTTTCCATATCATAGTCGTAGAATCAATTATGTTCTTAATTTAATTATTAATTAATTCGGCATAGTGTTGAAAGAAAGGGGGGCGATGAATAAAGATGGAGATTTAGAAGGGGGCGATGAGTAAACAAAGGTTGAGAACCACTGCTCTAACAGACGGACCGAAGAATCCATATGCTAATTTGAGAAGACCCAGAGACCCATTGTTCTTACTAAATCCTCGATAATAAATCCTAAAGTAGCGCAAACTGCAAATAATATTATTTGCAGGTAATTAACTAAGAATTCAATTTCTGTACTAACAACGCAAGAATGTTTTAGAAAAGATTACTTAAAGAAACAATTTTCTTAAAATATTTCAACGCCAAAGTATAATTACCAAGCTCTTTATTAATGAAAAATGTTTTTTTGTTTTAAGCATACCCTGTAATTAGAATTTCCCTAATTATCTAACTCATATATATATATTTTATTATTAAAAAAAATTACGTCCCTTTAAAATATGTTTTTTTAAAATGTCAACATTCCATCATTCTTCAAACTAATATTTTGGAAATTAAATATGACCTTTACTTTCACATAAAAACTAATTACTCCATATTTAATTATGTTATTAAAAGTTTGGGGATATAAACAGACAATATTCAAGTAATTTATTATTATTTTTACGGCTATATAAATTAATACTAATTAATCATTTGGCTTAATTATCCTCTTTTTTTTACTTTTTCCGCTTCTTCTCCTTTCTCAATGAAATGAAGGTTCATTAAAAAATATAAGTTCTAAAAAAAAAATATTTCAGATAATGATAAAAATCTTTAATAGCCAAGAGCATTTATTATAAGTTTTTTTTTTAATATTGTTAAAAAAGGTCAAATATGTACTTTTAAAATGAGTAGAACCACAATAATAAATCACAATTGTCTGTCGATTACGAGTTTTGATGGTGGACGCTGTCGAATGCCAGATAGATTAATGACCGAGGCGATCATAATGGTAGATCATTTAATTCATATATGTATAAAAATATAGATTAAATCTTTGATTATGTGAAAAAAGAGTATATACACATATAATTTGGCCTACATCCTGGTTGGGCCAAGTTTCGAAAATTAGGCTGGAACTTTATTTGTTTGAGAAATGAGTTATTTAATAAAGGAATAAATACATTTTTTTTTATCAAGAAATGGCACACTGATGAATAAATAGTATAGGGAAAATAAAAAAAAAAAACATTTGTCTTATACTTCAAAAGAAAATCTTCGTGATATACCAACTTAAGAGGAGAGGATGGAAAAATATGTAGCACCGCCAAGGCTAAGGTCTCAAGTTAGATTGAAATTATTAACTTAGTAAATTGTAAAATATAACGGTTTTACAGTTTATAATTTTTTTAAATCTCCATATACTGTAGTGTGTGGAGGAATTTGGTAAGTAATAGACTGTACTGTAATAGTCTGTGTGAAATGGTCAATACTGGTCCATTTCACATAAATAATGGAAGTAAATAAATAAATAACTTGATATATTGTTTCAACAGATAGAAAGAAGCGTGGAAGAGATAAAGTGAGATTAAATAGGATAAGAAATAGAACCAGGGAAAATTGTACCGCGCGGTAAACTGACAATCAGAGCATATAACATAAGATGGTGTATAAGCATGTGACAACGCCCGGGGTAATGTTATCTACTTGGTAATTTCTTAAGAGACAAACTCAAAATAATATAAAGGTCATGACCAATATAAATATTTGTATCTTGATTTGCTAATTTACTATCTATTAAATTTTAGTTTTTATCTTGCATTTAAACCCTGCTTTATAGGTTTAAATTCAAGTAATTGACAATAATCAATTCGTAAAGAATTTTGTTAATGTGCTGTTTTGGTTGAAAAACTATAATGTCTGTCAGATTACAAGATAAGGGATAAACTTGTAAGAAGGTCTCATAAGTAGATCTTCTGCCAACAAGTTAGAAAGGAAAAGTCGATGGAGACTTTGATTTCACCCCCAATTTGTAAAAGACAACTTTCAACCACAATTTCCTTAGAAAGTTATAAAACCAAAATAAAAACACCAAAAAAATATTGGAATTATAGAGGCGAGGCAAATTACATCACATTAATTATAGCATTAATAAATTTAGCGTCTGATCCATTCATTCCATAGTGAAATTATTGCTATTGCTAGGCAAGTATTAGTGCATCGAAAAAAAATTAATTACATGTAGCAGTAAGAATACTACTTATTGGAGTAAAGTATTAAACTGAGAGCTTTTAAATGAATTCTTAAGAATAGATGACTGCAGCCATAACCTACGCACATACTTGGAATAGTTCAAATAATTCCAATAAGATAAAGGTGCATCTCTTATTTTCAAATCCAAGAAACTCGCATTAAGATTTATTCATGATTTTAGAAGACACGCTGCATGCTGGGGATGTGGTTTGTTAAAATCCTTTAAGAACGTCTTCCTCATTATTCAGATTAGTGTCTGGGTAAAACAATGGAATTGTCACTTACGGATCTAGTAGATATTGAGGAGTGTGAAGGTATCGGTTCGGAAGAATAAAACAATACCCTTCGGATGTAAGCATGTTTACATTGTTTCAAGCTAACACGTGCTCGCTTTAATGCTTAACTCTGGAGGTTTTAATGATACCATATATACAAAAAAGTAGTGTTTAGAAAACGACCTCGTCTCTCGTGACTTATATGGCCAGCATCCGACGTCTATACTTCTTTTAAAAATTCTTGTGCCAAGTATTCATTCCTTACCTTTTTTTATGAGCAAAATTTAACTTTTAAGTACGTCAACTATACCATAAAGAACAATCTACATAATTCATAATAATGAGCTGCAATGAATGGAGCAATACCTAGACAAGAGGAACTAGGAAAGAAAGACGTCAAACATGGAGGATTAAAGCATGTGCTTTGTAAAGGTCAGTTAGTCAGTAAAAGTCGAAAGCTTTCAATCCTCTCATTATACCGCAGGTACTTGGTTTGGAGCAATTACGAATTGTCAAGTTAATTATTTCAAAATTTAAGAAAAATAATACTTTTTTTTTTAATAACTCCTTAGAAAGAGATACTTTTAAATAAAAATATGATGTACTACTAAATGCTATGGAATTTCATGATTAAAACTGCCAACTAATCGCAGATACCAAAGAAAGAAAGACATTAAAAATGCATCCCTTAAAATGCGTAAAGAGAGTGATTGTGCTTTATCTTTCCTGCAGACGGGTTGAATATTTGTCTTTCTTCCTTTCTCATTATAGTCCTGTGCAATTATACAATTTGGTATGCAAAAGATCAGGTAGTTCTAATTTATTAATATGTTGTAAGTATAGGGACTAACAACATATTAATCCAAGTTTTCGACCTCAGTGCGCTCAGGCGCGCCAGTTGGTAGCGCAAAAACGACGACTTTTTCGACTCTCTTCCTGTTTTTTCAGAATAACACAACAGCTATCATCTTATCAGCAAAATACATTCTACCTAAATTTAAATA
Source organism: Gerris buenoi (assembly GCA_001010745.2). Taxonomy (NCBI): domain Eukaryota; kingdom Metazoa; phylum Arthropoda; class Insecta; order Hemiptera; family Gerridae; genus Gerris; species Gerris buenoi. The sequence continues at coordinate 308,018 of KZ651720.1, forward strand.
AGCTAAAAAACAATTGCAGCTCTGTTAATCCCATGGCTACTGAGATACGACACTGTAAAAATTGTAAAAATGAAGAGCAATTAAATTTGTTCCAGTAGGTCCCCCCCCCCCCAAATAACACTAAAACAATAAACTTTTTAACAACAATTTTTCTATTCAAATTTAAAGTAGGGGAGACCGGGGCACAGAGGTCCACTGAGTTTTTTTATTGTATAGTGGCGCTACAAACCGGAAATCTGTATGATCTATTAGAGTTAGTTTGTTTCCAGACGTGAGCAATCACTGGCAGANAAGTTCTAAAAAAAAATATTTCAGATAATGATAAAAATCTCTAATAGCCAAGAGCATTTATTATAAGTTTTTTTTTAATATTGTTAAAAAAGGTCAAATATGTACTTTTAAAATGAGTAGAACCACAATAATAAATCACAATTGTCTGTCGATTACGAGTTTTGATGGTGGACGCTGTCGAATGCCAGATAGATTAATGACCGAGGCGATCATAATGGTAGATCATTTAATTCATATATGTATAAAAATATAGATTAAATCTTTGATTATGTGAAAAAATTGTATATACACATATAATTTGGCCTACATCCTGGTTTGGGCCAAGTTTCGAAAATTAGGCTGAAACTTTATTAGTTTGAGAAACGAAACTTAGTCAATAAAGGAATAAACACAATTTTCTTAATCATGAAATGACATAATGACGCATAACTAGTATGGGATAAAAAAACAACTTTTTCTGAAAAAATAGATGGGTCAATTTGAATTCAAAAGAAAATCTTCGTCAAGGATACCAACTTGAGGAGAGGATGACAAAACATTTAGCTGCACAAAGGTCTTAAGTTAGATTGAAACATTAATTAACTTGTACATGTCCACTGTAAGAGGCAAATTGTAAAATATAACGGTTTTACAATCAATAAACTGTAAAATCTCCACATACTGTATTAGTGTTTGGAGGATTTTGGTAAGTAATATATTGTAATGGACATAGTGATTCATTCTACATACCTAAATAATGGAAGTAAGGAAATAAATAACTTGACATATTGTTGCAACAGATAGAAATAAGGGTGGTAGGGATAAAGTGAGATTAAACAGGGTAAGACTAATAATAAAGGAGGACGTGGTTCGAATCCGGGTGCTGAAGTCTATTTTTCTCTGTCTGTCTCCCGTTGTAAATAGTAATTATAATTTGAGCTAAATTAAAATTTAAACGTTCCGTAGTATGAATACTACCAAAAACTTAAAAATTGAATTAATAAGAACCAGAGGAAATTGAGCCGCGCGGTAAACTAAGAATCAGAGCGGAAGTTAATTAAATTAGTATTAGTATCAGTAGGCAACAACGCCTGACAATTGTTATCTACTTGCCAATTTCTTAAGAGACAAGAAACTCGAAATAATACAAAGGTAATAACTAATGTGAATATTTGTATCTTATTAGCTAATTTACTATCTATTACATTGTAGCTTTATCTTGAATGTTAACCATAAAGAGACAGGAATAGTGTCAAGAATCTTGCCTGGGCTGTTTTAGTTTAAAAAGTATATGTCCGGGAAATTCTCTTAGAAAGCTATAAATCCAAAATAAAAACTCCCAAAAAATATTGGAATTATAGAGGCGAGGCAAATTACATCACATTAATTATAGCATTGATAAATTTAGCATCTGATCCATTCATCCCATAGTGACATTGATATTATAATTATTGCTAGGCAAGTATTAGTGCATTGAAAAAAAAAATTAAATACATGTGTCAGTAAAGAATGCTTGCTTTACTTATTGGAGCAAAGTATTAGTATGAGTTTTAAATGCATTTTTCAGAATATATAACTGCAGCCATAACCTACGCACATACTTTGAATAGTTCAAATAATTTCA
>KZ651720.1:319284-345104 GCA_001010745.2 Gerris buenoi
CCCCCCCCAGACCTAGCCGCTGGATACGCAACTGATGGAAAATTAAACACTTTTCACAATTGTTCAACTACTCTTCAATACCATTCATTTGGTACCCCACTCAAAAAAAATCACAAAATTAAAAAAAAAAAAAAAATTTGGCGTGACGTGAAATATCTGCCATTTTGGATTTGAACGGCTGATAATTTTGAGTTCACTATATTTTTTTCGCGTCAAAACAATTTTTAATGCTGGACAATTTCATGTTTCTATCTCTTTTGATTCAAAAGTTATTGGAACCGTACACAGGGACAGATAGACAGACACAGGAACGAAACTATAAGGATTTCTTTCTTTTGGTTTTACCAACGAACCCCTAAAAAAGGCTCTAGCTCCAGGCCGATATTGGTGATCATTAAATAGAACAATAATTAGAACACTGCATGCCAATCAAAGCTGGTGGTGAAAAAATAAATAAATAAACGCATTCATTTGCTCATATTAGGGCAAAATAAGCTGGAAGAGGAGTTTTAGGACAAGTAATTTTGTTTCAGGGGCCATTTTCTAGAGTTTTAGGTGGGTGGTTTACCAAATTTCATCAAAATCGGCCTAGTATGTTATGCTCTACGCGTCGAAGCACAGACGACAGCCAACATAAAAAAAAATGGACTCCAGAGGACCACAAAACGTGTAAATCCATCAAAATCTCTAATTAAAGTATTCGAGGCATCACATACTTTCTCTTTATACATACTATGTATATGAGAAAGTCAAAATAAATGTATATAATTATTTCAAATAAAAATAAAATTATTAATAAAACTATTGATAACTTATATAATATAATTGGTATCATTGTAAAATTTAAACCTGAAAGAGAAAGAAAAAAAGTACGAAAAAAAAAAAACTATAAAAACTATCAACTCTTTAACTTGACAATTAATTACAAGACAAATTATAACCTAACAATTATAACGATCTCTTTTACTTTTAAATTATGACGACTAAATTCCAGTTTTCTTAAGTGCCAGGTGGTTAACGTTTATGCCAGGGTAAAAGAATTAATTCTTTAAGTACCCACGTTATTAAGTCCCAAGGGTTTCTTTTTAAGTTAAGAGTAATAAATAATATTGAGTTCGTTTTCAACATCTATTTGACTGCGAGGTAGGTCTTAAAGGACTCATTCAGAAAAAAATATCTTTATGAGTTTATGTAAAAAAAATCGGACCGTTAAATGGAGTCAAAAGGAAAGGAAAACTGTCAGGATCTAAGCAGGTGTAATAATAAAAGTTATGCTATTTCAAAAAAATAAATTAAAATACTGTATTTGAAATTTATAAGGTGATAAAAAATATACACTTCTATAATGAATAACCTTATTTTTCAAAGATGGAAGTGAAAGCCTAGCTCAAAATGGCGGAATTAAATTTAATTACATAATATAAATATAATTTTGCCAAACTAAAGGATAAACAATATTTTATATTTTGTTATTATGTACTGCGCAATTCAACCAACGTAAATTAATAAATAAGTTTTCTTTCTTATAAACCAATTAGTTGGTTTATGAATGAAGGTTGTTAAAGTATCCAAATCATATACCTAATACTCAAATTATACCAGGTAGATATTGACATCTATGAGATTCGTGATGTTTAAACTTTATACCCCTTTCCACTCATCTCTTTTCTAAATTCTCTAGAAATTTTTCTGGATTCTCCTCAAACCCTAAACAAGATTTAACTTCTTGATTCCAAGATTACCAAAGGTAACAGAGCATTTTTTGGGGTTATCCTATAATGTTCCTGTGTTTGGAATATTTTAGTTACTATTACACATAACATAACTGCAAAGTTTCAAAATTTTAAGTTGGGTACTTTTGGAGATCAGGTGCGTTACAGACAGACAAGCCCAAGAATATGTAAGGGTGGAGTTATCCTATAATTTTCCTGTGTTTGGGTTATTACATATAACATAATGGCAAAGTTTCAAATTTGTATGTTGGGTACTATCGGAGATCAGGTGCGTTATAGACAGACAGACAAGCGCAAGAATATGTAAGGGTGGAGTTATCCTATAATTTTCCTGTGTTTGGGTTATTACATATAACATAATGGCAAAGTTTCAAATTTGTATGTTGGGTACTATCGGAGATCAGGTGCGTTATAGACAGACAGACAAGCGCAAGAATATGTAAGGGTGGAGTTATCCTATAATTTTCCTGTGTTTGGGTTATTACATATAACATAATGGCAAAGTTTCAAATTTGTATGTTGGGTACTATCGGAGATCAGGTGCGTTATAGACAGACAGACAAGCGCAAGAATATGTAAGGGTGGAGTTATCCTATAATTTTCCTGTGTTTGGGTTATTACATATAACATAATGGCAAAGTTTCAAATTTGTATGTTGGGTACTATCGGAGATCAGGTGCGTTATAGACAGACAGACAAGCGCAAGAATATGTAAGGGTGGAGTTATCCTATAATTTTCCTGTGTTTGGGTTATTACATATAACATAATGGCAAAGTTTCAAATTTGTATGTTGGGTACTATCGGAGATCAGGTGCGTTATAGACAGACAGACAAGCGCAAGAATATGTAAGGGTGGAGTTATCCTATAATTTTCCTGTGTTTGGGTTATTACATATAACATAATGGCAAAGTTTCAAATTTGTATGTTGGGTACTATCGGAGATCAGGTGCGTTATAGACAGACAGACAAGCGCAAGAATATGTAAGGGTGGAGTTATCCTATAATTTTCCTGTGTTTGGGTTATTACATATAACATAATGGCAAAGTTTCAAATTTGTATGTTGGGTACTATCGGAGATCAGGTGCGTTATAGACAGACAGACAAGCGCAAGAATATGTAAGGGTGGAGTTATCCTATAATTTTCCTGTGTTTGGGTTATTACATATAACATAATGGCAAAGTTTCAAATTTGTATGTTGGGTACTATCGGAGATCAGGTGCGTTATAGACAGACAGACAAGCGCAAGAATATGTAAGGGTGGAGTTATCCTATAATTTTCCTGTGTTTGGGTTATTACATATAACATAATGGCAAAGTTTCAAATTTGTATGTTGGGTACTATCGGAGATCAGGTGCGTTATAGACAGACAGACAAGCGCAAGAATATGTAAGGGTGGAGTTATCCTATAATTTTCCTGTGTTTGGGTAATTACATATATAACATAACTACAAAGTTTCAAATTTTTATGTTGGGTACTATCGGATATCAGATGCGTTACAGACAGACAAGCGCAGGAATAGGCAAGACTATAGGACCTATACACAGGTCCTAGTTTTGCCTACGGACCCTAACAACGTAAGACTATTAAACTCTGATCCAAATATTTATCATAAATTGAAGATTTCAGACACGATTATTACTAACCTGTTAGACAGCGCTCTATATTACTGTTTCGTTACCAAACCACTTAAGAAGGACAAAGCAGATTTGATTGGATTAGATGAAGCACGTATAAATTAGGTATAATAAGAGCTGCGTTACTAGGAAGTGATATAACCCATATTATATCGTACATAAATTAGAAATGTTTGTTGGGCTTTAAGAGAAACGTGTCTACAATTATCTTAATAAACGCTTCGACAGATGTCTCCGTTATATTAAGGGATTAGGGGACTAAATTTTACATATTCTCCTTTCAGTTTGAATTAATTTAAATTTGGAAAAAAAATTATAATTATAAATTAAATTTAAATAAAATTAAATACAAGGACTTTTAAAGACGGATTAACTTCTGTTTGTCAAATGATTGAACTATTTATAATTAGAATAAATCACAACTCAACTATTAAGAAGAAATGATTTTTAATCTAAGGATCTAGTGACAAAGGTACGATGTGATTGGAGTAACTGATACGATGATAATGGCAGAGAATAATCACACAAAGTTGAAAATAATTTTCAAAAATGCGGTATTTTTAAATTAATTATTTAGAAAAGAAGTTGATAGAGACAATTTTCAAAGGGAATGGACCCTCAAAATCCACTTAAAAATAATACTATGAGTTAAGTCTTTCAAACTATCTTATTATCAATTTATTTCGATTTTCATAAAAGGTACTAATAATTATTTTTTCATCTTCTTGAACATTACCATTCAAACAATCATCTTTCTAAAAAAAAAAATTAAAAACCAATAATTAAACAAATTAAAGCAAACAAAATGAGATAGTTATGAACAACTAAATATGAACGAAAGAGTTACCTTCTGCTCAACTTTCGAGTTGGAATAAGATTATTTAATTAAAACATCAAACACATTGTCAGCTTTAATTAGTGACTGAACCATTGTAATTAAAAGAGCATAAAAAACCAACTCTATAATCAGAACAAGTACAGCATAATAATGTCTATACATAAATATTTCATTCGGACACATGTAAGATACATAACTGACCGTAACATAATTTTAATAAATGCCAATTTACATTGTAATAATATAATAAAATAGCATATATTTTTTTCTAAAGCAAAAAAACACACATCATGAGAACTGAAGTTGAAAATAATGCGTTACGAAAAACGAGGCTGCATGCACAAAAGTATTTTTTCTCGCCTTAAAAGTGGAATAATTGCATGTGTATATTTCCATAAAGTAAGGATTAAGACGGTTTTATGACGCATTTTCAAGCCGTTATAAATATTATAAACAGAGATAATATAGTATTACTTAATATCATGTATTTAACGTGTGATGTAGCATTAGTTTTGATATATATGTGTAGATGTAATTAATGTTTCCAGGGCATAGTTTTCTTAATCTTTTAAAATATTATTTATTAGACAAGCAACACTTGTTATTGAAGGCATTTGGAAGTCTATATCGGCCTACAATCTACTTCACGAAGCTCGAGTATTATTTTAACACGTGAATACCAAATTTCATCTATGAGCTACATTCGACAAAACACCCAAATTTCTTAATTATTAGATTATTAGTTTTAAATATACAAGTTATAATTGAAACAATCTATCTGCGCTAGATAAATAACTCAACTAAGTGGAAACATACTAAGGCATTGGGCTGATGTGATTTAAATGTATGTTTGTGCGCATGTGGAAGACACCTTAGAGGAAGGAAGGGGTTGAGGGAACAATACTATAGAAACTGGGTCTCAAAAAGTGGTTCATTGTGCTCCCCCCATATACTAGCTCTCCAAGCGGCAGTTTGGTGAAACAGTATCAATATCTCGATAAAAACTCGAAATTTATCTAATATCAGCTGATAAGGATTTCATAAATATGTACATATGTTTGTTGTTAACCTTAATTATCTAAACGGAGTAACGTCGATAATAAACGTATAAAACAATTCCTAAATAGCCAATAGTAATCTTTGAGAGGTGCATCAAATAAATGCTACTGATAAGGATTTGTTGATAACCGTCTGTGGAGACAGAAAGACAAGGGATAGACCAATAAGACAAGGACCAGTGACCACGTGATCACTTTAGTTCGGATTGAGCTCGCTTGGAAGCGCTAGTATATGGGGAGAGCATAATGAACCACTTTTGAAATCGCATTGCTCCCTCTACCCCTTCCTTCCTCTGAGGAAGAAACCCAAATGGGCACAGTTGGTTGAAACTTATATGACACCAACAATGAGCTAATTATGATCTACCATCCAAATTTCATCAAAATCAGACAAATATTATTTAAGATGGGGTTCGAAAAAACTTTTGATAGACCGATAAACAAATTCGGGACCAAAATGTTCCCTTATTTCTGAAATTGATTTTTGTCAAGGAATTTTTAAAATTCGAGACAAAGAAATTTCGGTTATTAGAATGATCACATAGCTTCCATTACCTTCGGAATATTTCTTCAGATTCTTCGGATTCTTCCTTAATATTTTATTAATAATTAGACATAATCTTTAAAATGACAATATACTCTACTTTTTAACATTTCTTAAGAATTATCAACTAAATCTTATACCAAAAAGGGTATTTTTTACAACATAATAAATCTTAAGAATGTCTTACCTTTTAAATAAACTTTTTTTTAACAACCGATACAATATTGTATAGGTTTTTTTCTGCCCCTTCTTAAAGAACAAAAAACAGAGAAAAAAGAGTGTATAGATTTTATTTTTTATTATAGGAGCTAAGGTAAAAGCAATAAAGAGGAACCACGTTATAAAGAGGTAATCGTGGTCTGCCATTAAAACTATTAAGACCTTTTATTATTATTCTTTTTTGTACCTCAAATAATAAAATAAAACTGATATCTCCAAAGAAGACTAAATATATATGTATATATAAAGCCTAAATACTTTTTTTTATAAAAAAAATAAAATAAACGTGATGTTATCAAATTTCCTTAGAAAACCCTATTTTTACAGCTTTTAGCCACTTTTATTGTAGGGGGAAGAATACAATAAAAATTCTTAGTGGTAAAAAACCATTAAAATTAAAAAAATAAAGCTCCGAGGAAGACGTGATTATGTTTCTAAAAGATTTACTTTTATAACCTTTTCTTTAACAAACTTATTTATTTTTATATAAAAAAAGTAAATTATATTTTTAAACAGGAAGTAATATGTAATTATTAATAATTTATAAATTTTCTTGAATGTCTAAAAAAGACCATTCCATTCTGCCAATATTCACATTAAGTCAGTAACTTCTTATTAAAACAGTTACTTTAATCTATTACTTTAAACTGTTACTTTAATGATGGTTTGTTTGATCAAAATTTANGATATTATTTCGATTTTTTATCGACAATTTCGATATTGATTTGATTAATTTGAGTGTAGTCGATACACTGTCATGAAAGAGATCAAGAATTATTCCCATCTATAGATTGTAACTTGAGCACTTATTCTTCCACTTGCGCAAATAATGTTTATAACTTAAGAAAATGTATGCTGTAAGAAATTTCTTGTCTCGAGAGTTTTGATCCTAGTGCTAGGGGAGAGGAAATATCGTCAGAGTAAGTTTAAAAAGTAGGGACAAACAACTGTCAAAACGCTGACATCTATCGAACATCATTGACATCATGGGGAAACCTATAAATATACATAATAATAACCAACCATAATAATAACCAACCACCATAGCCTATACACTATAAAATACATACATGGAAAACTTGTTCAACTTCAGTAAAGTTGAAATCAATATTATTTTTTTCTGATCATGATCTTGGTTTACAAGTCATGGCATGTTTAATGTCACGTCTATAAGCAGGGGTGCCCATCCCCCCCAAGGCCTATGGCGCAATTCCCCCCCCCCCAGATCCAGGAAATAAGTCACACCCTCTAGGATTCTAATCACCAACAAATAATATGTCCTCTCTAAATATGTCTCTCTGGGATTCTAATCATTATCAAATAATATGTCTCCCGTCTTTAAATTATGATAATGTTCTCTCTGAGATTCATATCTCCAAAAAATAATATGTGATTATTAGTAAGAAATAAGTCATCCTCTAGGATTTCAATCTCCTCATCCTCATCCTCTAGGACTTCAATCATTAAAAAATAATATGTCCTCTCTGGGATTCTATAATCACTATCAAATAATATCTCTCTCAATAATATTATGTTCTCTCAGAGATTTTAATAACCAACAAATAATATGCCATAATTAGTAAGAAATAAGTCATCCTTTAGGATTTCAATCACCAACAAATAATATGTCCTCTCTGGGATTCCTGTCACTATCAAATAATATGTACCTCAATAATCTAATATTTCTCTCTGGAATTCTAATCATGAACAAATAATGTGTCAACATATTGGCTTTTTCAGACTCGATGTGAGTGCGCTGAACACTGGGCAATGCAACGAATGATTCCCGATTAAGTATAACTGAAATCGGTTCAGGAATTGAGACTCAAGGCGTGTCTACTGACGACAGACAGTAATGTTAACACGTAAAAGTTTGTGACGCGTAAAAGCAATATAATAATAAACTACTCAACATTTTTTATGTGAAAATGTGGAACACTTCAAAGTGTGGTAATTTCTCTGGTATCTCTTTACTTTGGGGCAGTTGCATCGACTACGCCACATAAGATTGGTTTCAGAAAAAACAAATAATTACGGAAATTAATGCTAATATAAACATGTTCCTTTATCTTAATTTGCTTTGTTCTTTTATTGTCTCCAAATCTTGTAACCTAAATTTTACCAACCTCCTAGAAAGCTGAAATTTGCACAGATTATGGTATGTCCAATATCCAATGACAATACAATNCAAAAAAAAATTTCAACGGCGCACTGTGCGCCGTTATACCCCCCTCGTGGGCACCCCTGCTATAAGCATGATAATGATCTATCTCTAAACTAATTCTCATTACCCATAACCTCATGATCATAAGACACCGAGCTGCACTTTACAACTAATTCGACAGACATCACCGTATTCGCAGCTCTTCGAGACTAAAGAAAATAGAAGAACGATTGCAAGCAGTAAAACCATTAAAAGCTTATTACGTGCATTCAACAAACTAAAACTGGAGAAAGAAAAAGAAGAAGAATTTGAACATCAGGTCAGCGGTCTCCCTCAAGTATTATATGATGCTCTTCCTATTCTTTTTATAAGCAACATTTAATGTAAGGATTATTAATAATTATTATAGACGAACATTAAAGTCAGTTATGTTTTACATACACACCTACACACTCACAAATTATATATATATTAACAGAGGTTTGAAATGTCTTGAGCTTCGCGAGCGTGTTTCCAATCCAATTAGTTCGGAAAGGGTTAATGTAAAAATTGCAAGTAGGTATTTAAAAGAGGGTTTCGTATCATGGTTACCGGTAAGTTCTACAGAGCACAAGCACCGGCTTAGACAACAAAAGAAACTCAAGAGAGAACCATAAAAAATTCAAAATGAAAAAAAAGACTTGGCAAAGAATTATCGGGCACGATATAAAAGTCCTGACGCGGGACACGGTATAGCTTCATCCGAAGGATTAATCCAAGCCAGTCAAAGTTCCTTAATTACAATTATTGCTTTTGGGATAGCAGCTCGGTCTCGCTTGTCAATCATAACGACCCCTCTCGAGCATATTCTTATTTCTCGGATTGGAATTCCTCGACTATTTGAGATAGATGTCATTTATAAGCATGCTGCTCATAAGAAAAGCATTAACCTAATAAAAGAGTTGCAGTTCATTTTCATAAAGATTTTTTTTTTTTTTAGTATTCAATCCTCCGTAAAAGATTTAAAACTAACTCTATTTTACATCCTAAAAAAACCTTCAAACACTCCGTCCCAATCAAAATATCCTGTCGATCCTCTCTCGGATTCTTTTTTTAGTGGGCAATCATAACCCCATAGAGTCTTACCCACTTGAAAAATATCATTCTTTCTTCAGCCGGGTTTAGACTCCGTAACCCAATGGTATTCAGAGCTACCAGCATCTCTGTATCGTTCCATATTCCCCCATTTCTTTTTCACTAACGACAAAAACCGTATCTTCTAACACACAATCTTGATGTTTCAAGATTCGAAAGAAACATCCGTCCAATCTTCAACAATTGAGAGATCTTAGAAGGGGAATATGGGTATTGGTTTGACGACCTCCGAATCTCATAACGTTCACACTTCTCTGCTAACCAACCTCAATCCAATGTTACATTTCAAACTGTTCGTTTTCCCATCCTATAACTAACCACTTTTAATATATAAAAACTTAGTTCATCAATTATTCTAAGTCATCATAAAAGATAATTTTTATACTAAAAAAAAGTCTTACTAAATCCTACGATTTTTTTATTATTTTTATATCAACCTCACTTCATTAAGTTGGATATTGAGCTCCAGATGACTTTGCACATTCTCAAACGTCAGTCCCTCCTCATTTTAAGATCTGAACCCTCCAAGCTTCGTGAGTCTCTCCTTAAATAAACGAATATCATCTTGAAAAGAATTATTTTATTTTTCCAACTACCACCAACAAGCAAATCAAAAAGGTGAGGAAAAAGAAAACAAGATTAATACCTGAGAAAAGGTCAATTTTAATTATTTCCCCCTCTCGTTCTTCAGACAGAACCTTTTAATATATATAATTTTTTGAATGTTAAAGATTTAACAAAAATTATTAGTGTTCTTTTTTGGTTTTATTCAATAATCTTATAGACAAACCGAATAAAAGTTTAAACTATGTCTTCATTGTTCTTTTAAATACCAATTGCCACCATAATAATTTTATTAAGGACAGACAAATAATTTACTTAATAGACAAATACTTATTCCTTAACCTTTCTAGGAAGTGAACACAGACTAGTTTAAAGGCCCCCATACACGGTCAAAATGTTTGTTCAAAAATGTTGACCGTGNGAAAAAACAAATAATTACGGAAATTAATGCTAATATAAACATGTTCCTTTATCTTAATTTGCTTTGTTCTTTTATTGTCTCCAAATCTTGTAACCTAAATTTTACCAACCTCCTAGAAAGCTGAAATTTGCACAGATTATGGTATGTCCAATATCCAATGACAATACAATCCTCTCTCTTCTTCTATTTTCCTTCTTGTTTGGAGTTTTCTTTTGTTTTTTCCATTAGTTCTTGAGATTTTTAAGTATGTACATATCTAATAAGTTAATAGAGCTAACTTTCACGTCGATTAATTACTAAACAGATTTTAGAATAGACCTTAAGTTAATTTTTAGTACGAAATCTTGTGGAATTTATACTTGCATTAAACATATGTAGTATTAATATTATTGGTAATATATGATATTAGACAAGCAACAATTTTTGTTTCTCTCTATGTATGTATCACTAAGATACAAAATTTAACTGTGTCGTAAATTATTACGATACTTAATATATTATGATAATATTCTATGGAATATTATCATTAATTTACGTTCAGTTAGTTTCTCTTCATTGTTAAGTAATTTTTTATTTCTTACTCACCAACGATAATAAAAAAATCCTCAAAAGGAAAAAAAGTAGGACCTACAAATAGAAAAACAAAAAAAGAAGAACTTCAGGGAAGTTTTTACAACCTCAATTAAAAGAACCTTAAAAAGAGTTTTATTTTGATAGGGAAATCGATTTGAGAGTCTTAATTGATAATAAGTTCGGGATAAGTCCCAATACTTATGGAAAGAATAAGGAAGGAGAGACAAAGTTATGATTGAGTTTAATAGTTTGGTAACAAAATTGGTCTATTCTTTTCCATTTAAACTTCTATGATCTGTACTTCGATCTCCTTTTAAGAGCTCAAGAACCAATGGAAAAAAAAGAAAACACCAAACAAGAATTGGATGCTATAAAAATTCGATTAATTCCCATGTATTTTTACTGTCAACCCCCATTATCATTATCAGAAGTAAAACGAAGGGATCCCAAATGATCATAAAACCCTTGCGTACAGAAGAATAACATTTCAATAAAAGACCCTTACGACAGTACTAAAACCTTTGCTGTTGGCTTTAAACAACAGACATGAAAAAAAAAGCCCTAAAATGTAATTGAGAACCAGCAGACCAATTTTACCCTTTTTTTAACAGTTTACATTTACACATTTATGTTTTAAACGATACCTTTTTCTTTCTAAAATTATAAAGTTTAAAAACCCCTTTTTTCTTTAAAAAATGAGGTTTAAAACGAAAATACTTAAATCATTTTAGTTTATTTTGTACGAGATAATAAAGCAATTTTCGCATTAATACTCGTATACCATGTTTATTTAGGAAGTGACGCTACAATTAGATTTAAATATAGGTACTATTTAACTTTGAATCAGGACACCACGAATAATCTATTATACATTTTGTATCTATAATATACGAAACCCTTGTTGTCTGCAGATTGGAATTAAGTTATTAACAAATTGTATTGTTTCTAACTCTTAATTAAAAGACACTGTTTAGTTTTTACTTTTCCTCACTACTAATAGGAGGAAAAGTATTGTTTTCACCAAAAAATTTTTTTTTGAGATTTCAACGGAATTATCCGGTTTAGGTGTTTTTAAGACCTCCTGAGTGGTTTTCAGCATGACGTATGTATGTGTGTGTGTATGTGTGTATGTGTGTATTTTTATATTTAACCTAGAGAATTGACACGGCAGAAAAATCAGTCCTAACCTGTAGTTGTGCCGCCCGGAAAATCAACTTTTTCCGCCATCTTGAACCCAGTTTGCTTAGTCAGCAAAAATTTGCTTAGTCAAAAAAAAAATCGTAATAAATCGAAAATGGTCCTGATCGAGTTGAAATTTGAAACGAATGTACCTCTCTGTATGACAAACAAGCCTAATAAATTTCATATTGATATTGGCCGCCATTTTGAAGTTATACATTTTTGAATTTTAAACTTTGACGGTTAATAATACTGAAATTACTTATAGGTTTTTGACTTATAGCATATCGTTGGAACCGGAAAAAATTAAGGAACAAATATAAAAAAACCCGATGAAATTCTATTAATTAGTTTAAAAGTTATAAGTGAATATAATTATTTATTAGTGCGATAATTTTGATGACGTCAAAGTTTGTTTACATCTGTCAAAATACCGCCAAACTTCAAATATTTAAATAAAATATTGGTATTAAAAATAAGTTTTTTTGTTTTTTTAAGAATGATAATAAATCAGTTAATTCAGAACGGTCACCCGTCGAAGTACTCACCACGTCCAATGCTGCTTCTTCCTGCTGCGAAGCAGCAGGAGAGGTCACTTTAGTGGCCTCTGAAGTGAGGAAAAGTTCCGAGGTAACCCGTACCCAATTTTTGTTGTTTTGTTAATTCTTTGAGTGGAACTTTAGAGATCAATAGTAAAATAGTAATGATTCACACACAAATATCTACACAAGTTCTTTAAATACTTATCATCCTCCAGTTTTCTCTTGAACTGTGAGGTATCGGTTGAGATGTGCCCATGTTCAAGAGTATGATCAGAAGAATACAGGTCGTAATTGAGGCTCTAGGAGTTTCTATTTAATATTGAGACATTATTATTATTTATATATTTTTTAATCTGAAACATTTTTACTTACGTGAATTGGTTTTCCACTTTTTCGAATAAAACAAATAGATTTAAAAAAATTGAATAATGAATTATAGATTTTTGTGAAACTTTTATGATCTGTACTTTGATATATATATTACCAATAATATTAATACTACATTTGTTTAATGCAAGTATAGATTCCACAAGATTTCGTAATAAAAATTAATTTAGGTCTATTCTAAAATCTTTTTAGTAAGTAATCGACGTAAAAGTTAGCTCTATTAACTTACTAGATACATATTTTAAGTACAAACTTTTTCAAAATAGAATAAAAAAATGGTCCGATAATTAGAGTGGCACAATTATGACCTACCATCCGGATTTTTATTCAAATCAAACGATTAAACGATATATTTTTTTTTTTTAAGATATATGCAAAAATTAAGTTCTTCAGAACCCTTAAATAGCTCCCGTTACCTTCAGTAACCTCAGAAGCAAACTTCATTGTGAAAATAATAATTATTAATGCAGACAAATTGAAATATTGATACGGATTTTTATTGGTCTATGACTAAAAAACTAAATAATTTCTACTGTTAAAAAACTAGATTAATAAATTTTTGAAATTTACTTGTAAATTCTCGAAACAACTAAAATTTTTATTAAAACATACATTATTATCATCAATAAGCATATATAAAATCCAAAAACAATAGCTCATCACGATACTTTCATTGGAAAAAGTAAAAAAAATAAAAAAATAAAAAAAAGAGAAGAAGAATAGTCCAGATTGTTCTTTTGAAAAAACTCTGAGTTGTANAATGAAAAATGTAAGGGACTTTGTTCCTACCGGGTGTCCCGCGACACCACACGTATTTTTCATTTTCATTTTTATTTTTATTTTTTTTAGTAAACATAAAATTGTACAAGAGTTTAGACTTAATTAAAATAAAATAAGAACCAAAATTAACATGATACTAAATAATAATGTATGTCCTAATAGTTTTATGTTTCTTTTCTTTTTTTTTTGCATAAGAACTATTTTTGTTGCTCTGTTACATAGCATTTATTAAAGTTTTTACATTTTAACATCATTGTTGGTAAGAATAAAACCAAATAAATTACTAATAATTGTCATTGTAATGCTTCATAAATTTTTATTTCTTCTTTTATTTTCTAATTTAACGCTTTTGTTCTCTAAACTTCCTTCAGTGAAAAATGAATATATAAATTCATAGTTAGAAAATAATAAATAAATAGAGATATTCTTATTATATTATTTTTATTTGAAAAAAAAAATCAACTATACATATAAAAATAATTTATACATTTTTGATTAAAAAAAAGTTTTGAATACAATAAAAATGTTAGTTATAGAATAATATCTTATGAATAATTTATGGAAGTGTAGGATATAAAATTGAGAAAAATTGGTAAAATGCATGGTCATAATATTTTTTTTTTGGAACTAAAGATACAAAAAGATAAATAAGTAAATGATTAAAGAAAGTAAAATAATGTAAAAATATTTATTATGTGAAGCAGATTACAACTATTAAGAGACATTTATTATAGACCTATTATAAAGCACGAAAGCTGTTTTGAAATATAGATAAAATTTTGACGTGTTAGAGACTATTATTTCAATAATATAATGATGACCTCCACTAATGCTTCATATTCAATATTTATGACAATTATCGTCAACAAATTTAGAATTAATGTTGGGTACAATATTAAAATAGCAATATTAAAATAGCAACAATATTAAGTGGAACAGTAAATAGAACTCTGAAAATGGTCCTTTATTTCAAGATTTTGTGGAACCAACTGAGAGAGAATAAAACACAAAACAAAACAAAACAAAAATTATTGTGCAAATTAGCGTGGCACAAAGTTTCCTCGGGTCCTATTATTGGATAAATGGTCTCATGACAATAAAATAGTTATAGTCCAACGTCCAGGAGATAGCGAGCAATGTGTCAGACTAACATCAAGCTAGAATTTCGTGTACAAGTCAATAAACGGTGAAGAGCAGCCATGTCCCACCCACTATGGTGGACAATGGGATTTTTATGATCCTGAGTACGAAAGTTATAGTGGAAAGTACGAAGTTATAGTCAGTTATAGTGGATCGTAGACCAAAAATCAGTTTGATGATAGTATGTCACTTCACTTAATAGGTTAGTTAGTCAAATCAAAGTGTAGTCATCTATCAAGAGACAAACTAACCTCAACTTGATTTTTGGTCTTATTACTAAGTTAGTAGACCAATGTAACTAGTTAGCATCAAATTTCAGTATAATCGGTCGNTAAATTTTCATTGTGTACAGGGTCAACGAGAAAGCGATTTGCGACATAATAATCATTGTTGCGGGCTTGTATTCTCCATGCGGAGGACAGTCCGGTAGTGTTCTAGTACATTTACTGATTTACTAAAGTTAAATAAATTACCACGAAATCACACAATAAAAAAAAACAAGTAACTTACTTAAGATATAGTAACAAGTAAAAGTGTAACTGACAGACTGGCTGCGGTTAAATTTCCAACTTCCACGAACTGTCTTCGCTCGCTTGAACTGATGTTTTAATTTCTAAAAATATAAATGATAAATAAAGTGGCATTGAATTCTACAGTTCCAAGTTGTAAGTATGCTGGAAGTTGTGAGTTCGGTCCTTCTTGCCTCGGGCCATCGGATCGACCGGATTCAAAAAAATAGTTCGAACCAAAAAAATAATAATTTACAACACTCTGACCAATTTTAATCAACTTTTATCGATATCATCTCCCTACTAATAGGAATTATTGCTTTTTTCGGATCCCACTCCCTTCTTCCAACTTAATTCTTTTTTTGGTTTTTGGAGCTCTCTTAAAAATATAAGTTTGTTTTTTTTCTTTCGAAGAATTATATACATATATATATATTTTTTGGGTGAATTATTCAAAAACCACGCCCCGGTCGTTCCATTCCACGCCCAAAAAAAGTATTCTCTGTTTCTCATCCCCCTTCTACTTTATTTCATTTCTTTTTTATAAACCAGAAACCCAAACGAACAAATTTANATTCAAAAATGTATTTTAAATTAAATTACAATGAGAACAGTTTAGCAATTGCAAATATATATACTTCTTTTAAAATATATTATCTTTTTTAATGGGGTGATCACCATTTTGACCTCATATAACTGAGATTAAGAACTTGTAAATTTTAAACCAATCGAAAAAAACAAAATAATTGATAATGTTAACTTGATAAAAAAATTAGGACAAACATTATTCCTTTAGAACATTTAAAAGACGATTTATACAAAGAAGGTTTACTTAAAGTACTCGGTTGTTTACTTGGACATTTTTTTTATTTGGATTTTTTTTGGACAATTAACTTTGTTCAAAAGAAACAAGAATTTAAATTCAAACATGTTACAAAAAAGTGTAGATTTGAAGCCCAATCATCATCAATCTACTGTCAGTTTAAACAAAAAATCTACTGGAGAGAGTTTTAAGAAACATTTCACGAAAAAAACAACTAATGTTTAATTACGATCTAAGTAGGCTTATGTACAGAGCATTGACAAATACATAAACGAAATGCGAAGTTTTTTTCGGTAGAACNTACAATATTAAAATAGCAATATTAAAATAGCAACAATATTAAGTGGAACAGTAAATAGAACTCTGAAAATGGTCCTTTATTTCAAGATTTTGTGGGTAGGGATGGTAGTGCCTTGGCTACTTGCGGGAGTCGAGAATTGACCAATCCATAATCTGCATAATCCTAAGCAAAGGTAATTCCATTGAGATATCAGGGACCTTTTATTGACCATCATTAGTGTTCTAGTACATTTACTGATTTACTAAAGTTAAATAAATTACCACGAAATCACACACAAAAAAAAACTAACTTACTTAAGATATAGTAACAAAAAGTGTAACTGACAGACAGACTGCGGTTAAATTTCCAACTTCCACGAACTGTCTTCGCTCGCTTGAACTGATGTTTTAATTTCTAAAAATATAAATGATAAATAAAGTGGCATTGAATTCTACAGTTCCAAGTTGTAAGTATGCTGGAAGTTGTGAGTTCGGTCCTTCTTGCCTCGGGCCATCGGATCGACCGGATTCAAAAAAATAGTTCGAACCAAAAAAATAATAATTTACAACACTCTGACCAATTTTAATCAACTTTTATCGATATCATCTCCCTACTAATAGGAATTATTGCTTTTTTCGGATCCCACTCCCTTCTTCCAACTTAATTCTTTTTTTGGTTTTTGGAGCTCTCTTAAAAATATAAGTTTGTTTTTTTTCTTTCGAAGAATTATATACATATATATATATTTTTTGGGTGAATTATTCAAAAACCACGCCCCGGTCGTTCCATTCCACGCCCAAAAAAAGTATTCTCTGTTTCTCATCCCCCTTCTACTTTATTTCATTTCTTTTTTATAAACCAGAAACCCAAACGAACAAATTTAAAAAAAGGAAGAAAAAAATTATATATAACCATTTGAATCGATTATTATTTTTTTAATTAATTCCGATTCCTTAAACAATCGATTTATTTATTGGATAATTACGGATTTCAGGTCGCGGGTTTAAGTCAGACCAAAAAAAACAAAACCCAAAGATAGGGTTGTAGTCATAATTAAAACTGGAAATATTTGTAAAAAAACATCACTTCAAAAAACTTCTTTAGGTATAATTTCGAGTTTTTAACATTGAAATGTGGGATCTCTTGATCGTATCCTAAAGTTAATCTAAAAATTGTTTTTTTTTCTTTTTTTTTTATTCTTTAATACCTATAAATTTATATCTTGTAAGGAATCTCGGGAACGTATTTAAAAATGTATGGAAAGAAAGATGTAAAGGAGGAAAAAATTAAGTTTAAATGGTGTAGGCTGTATTTATTTCTTTCTTACGCAGCCTGAGCAGTTTTATTTATTAACTTTATTATTATTACTTTTTTATTTTTTTTGGTTTTGTCTGATACGTAAAACCAATTTTAGGAAAGGACTTGTCGGTGTGTGTAGACCATGAATATCTCACTTATTTAAAAAAGAGTCAATAGTGTAAGGCAACTGCACAAATCTGGTTCTCTCAGCAAATCTACAATTCTTAATAAGCAATCAAGTAATGCATCAATTTCAAATTTATTTTTATGCTTCCTTATGAAAAATATTTCGATACGATATATTCTGTCGTCTGTCACTTACTTTTAACAGTAAAAATAATTCCAAGATAACCTAGACAGATTTTCTCTTATATATGTTTCGACAGTTCCCCCTACCTCAAAAACGAATTGCATCTTGGGAAAGAGACTTCATAATCCTATGATGCATAATATAATTTCAAAAATATGGAGCTAAGTTTATTATTAGATGCTGAGACACCTTTTAAGGTAAGACCTCGTTAATTGAGACGAATTGACGCACAGGGCGCAGAGCGTGAGGTGTTTAAGAAATAACGTATAACAAGATTTTTTTAAAAAATCGTGTGCACTATTTTGTTATTCACTACATCTATATTAACATATGTATGCATAAATTAAATGTACAGGATGAATGTGATAGGTAATGATACATGTATATTACTAATGTCATTATCCTAATGACACATGTAATGTATATGAATGACCATACATTGTACATTGCTTATCAGTTTCTGACTGTTTAGCTATTGAAAAACACAGCTAGTGCTAAACACATATTTTGAGTTTTAAATTTTGTTACATTATCTAAATTTTCATTGTGTACAGGGTCAACGAGAAAGCGATTTGCGACATAATAATCATTGTTGCGGGCTTGTATTCTCCATGCGGAGGACAGTCCGGATAACCGAGGGTTCCGGATAACCGCGTGTCCGAATTAACGGGGTCACTACTGTGTACCTTGAGTATATTAGACATAGCGAGACCTCAAATATTTCATATGTAAAAACGTAAAAGAACAAAATTTACTATCAAAACCAAATAAGAATAAAATTAAAAGACCATGTAAGAATAAAATGAACTTAATGTGTTCTTATAAAAATTTACTTATCCGCAATTCCAATTATTTAAAATACTTTAGGGCACAGTAGATCATGAGATCTACGTGCGTTTTAAAATAGAAATCACTTAAAATGTAAAATGTAAAAAAAAGTAATAAATGAAATGAGAAACATATTTGAAAGCATTTTCAGAGCAAAACTCGTATGAACTTTTATATACAACAAAGATAGAATGTAGACGATTTGTAGATTGAACGAAATCAAGTTCGTTGATGTAGGAATGAAAATTTAAGATATTTTATACTTTTTATATTTTATACTTTTTAATAAAACTTTTTTAATTTTTTCAATTCTATAACAGGCAATAAGATACTTTTTCGATGAAGAGGTGTCGAGATCGATTCCAGAAGAAATGGACAACAAGTTAAAATCGCGCATGCACAATTATCAGCAATATAGATGTCTAGACGTGTCTATCTAAATTAATGTCAGGATAAAACTATTGTTACAGGTAGTAAACCTGAAAATGTAAGAAATGTACCTATTTCCAAAAGGTTAATACTTTAACCTCAATAATGTTTTAATACTTTTGATAATGGCCAATATCCAAATTTATGTATTATAATTACATACTATAAAAAGAAGCACTTACATTTGGCGTACTGATGAAGTAGACATGCATTTCTCAGGCGACGAGTGGATTAGAACAAGCTCCGCATCACTTTTACCTGTAACAACCAAACAATACCAAATTATTTCAACATTTTATATCAGCCAGGGCCGAAAATATGATTAGAATGTATTTTAGACCAAATAAATTTCATATATGTACATACATAAAACTGATTCTATTTTTATGTCAAATAATTACAAGATAAAAAGAACTTTCTACGTTTTTAAATTTTCTGTAGACTAAATAAAAAATCATAAATTTGAAACCCGTCAAAATGAAGATTGTAAATATGGGATATGTCAAAACAAATAAAATAACTTGTGGATTTTTTCTGAACTAACATTACAGCAAATTTGCTGAAAACGAATTAAATTCTGCTGAAAGATGGCTAAAAGTATTAAACTATTGCATTGTCATCGTGTTCTGAGCTATTCTAAAAGTCTCAAATGTCTAGCGACTCAGGAAGTTAGTTAAAAATCGATTGCAAGATTTGTACTGGACAAACAAACAAACAAACAAAAAAGAAAGCAAGCTAATAAAAACGTAATAAATAGAGACAGTACAAATTAATAATTAATCTAAGTAATTTTCACTTTTTATGCTTTTACATAAATAGAAAAAGTAAAGGTATTTTTAAGATTATTTATTTAAAGTTTTAATTTAATATTTTTAGAAACAAAACAAAAAAAAGAGACACGTAATTATTCATTAATTGGAAGATGTTTCTTATGGCTTCAATAAAGGTCCTAAACTATTAAGACAACTCGGAGGGCTTTGATTGGATGAACTAGCGTAACAATGTCATGTATACAGTAGCTTGAATCAGCTAACTTAAACATTTGCATTTAGAGCATTAATTTATGCTAAATGAAACCCAAAATACTTAAAGAGCATGTTACATAGACTTGAATCGAAGATATGATCAGTTAATGTGGATGGAATTTCTTTAATCGGGGTTAAAAATAGCTTGATTTAAGAGCTACGACAGCATGCTCAAAAGAGATAACAATATGAATAAAGTGATTATGTGTACATGCAAAATCTGAGGGTCGTTACTTGCATAAAGGAACAGGAGTTCCAACAAGTGGAATATCAAATATTCGAAAGTTAACACTATCAGACAAGTTTTGATTGTAGGTATTCAACAGATTGAGTGAATCAAAGGTTGAGGAAACATACCCTATGGTAAATAAGCAGGCTAAACATTAGCCATTTATTTAAGTATTAGGCACATTAGTTTTCAAGCTCGGCTTCTAACAATCGGATTATTTAATAACAAGAATCCCAACGGGGAAGGCTTGAGAAGCTGTTGAAAAGCGTGCAGGGGAGTTGTCGATGAAGTGGATAGACTCTTCTGTTTATGGGAATGCCAGCAAGGACTCCTTTACACCCGACAGAGGGAACACTGGAAAAAGAGTTTTTAAACTTTATCTAAAATGATATCTCTGTTTCTAGCCATGAGGCTCTTCTCAGAGCAGAGAAGGGATAGCCCAATGATATCTTGGAAACATTGAACAGAAACCCCGGGGTTCCACTGTGAAATATTTTACTTCTTCTCGACGAGTGGTGTATAATTACCAGATCCCCTTGGTCTCGGCGAGGTTCTTATGGCGAGCCTTTTCATCGGTGCCCTCCAAACACCGGATTCCTCCCGCTTGTTTTTCTTTATGCGGAGATCACTTCTTGCCCTCTCCTTTCCTCTCCCGGTTTTTAGTAGCTGTCAAAAGAGGGTTGTTATCTGTTTTTAATAAGTGTAACTAACATCCCACACAAAACTACAGGGTGTGGGAGAACGATATATCTTTGGCGTATTTCTTTCTTTTTCTGTTAGCGTTTAGCTACCATATAAAACCCTCCTTTTTTTCGACGATTGATGAAAAAGATACTAGGAGTAGGAATGGTAAAGAAGTGAGAAACTTAGGACTACCGGACAGAGCAGTAGGAATTTTTTTTACTTAACACTTTGTTAGTAGCTAAGAATTAAAAAGATTTTCAAGATATGTAAACATATGCCAGTTTTTCATTATTTTTCGTATCTCATTCGGCTCGAAAAAAGTAATTAAAATTGCTTAGATATGATGCATGTTGAAAACGAACAGTTTACAAAGAATGTGTTAATGAGAGAAGGTAGAAACTCGATAAATCATACAGTCGTAATGCTTTCAGTATAAATGTATAAATATTAAAAAAGTATCTCAATCCAGAAAAAAGATGGACAGTAGTTGATAAACATACATTCTAT
Source organism: Gerris buenoi (assembly GCA_001010745.2). Classification (NCBI taxonomy): domain Eukaryota; kingdom Metazoa; phylum Arthropoda; class Insecta; order Hemiptera; family Gerridae; genus Gerris; species Gerris buenoi. Next base: position 341,124 of record KZ651720.1, read on the forward strand.
ACCAAACTACATTTTATTAAATCAACTTAATAACGACAGTATCCGTAAATCTAGCGATAGCTATCCTCAGATAATAACTACCGCGTCGTACATCGACTTTTCTTAATTAATTAGCCATCGCATTTGCAAACAGATAAAGATATAATATTGTATAAAAAAGAAAGGGAAGTCGTCAGCTTATGAAATTATAATCAACGATTAAGAATAAAATGCAGCAATCAAGATATGCAAGTGAAGATCACACCTCAAAGAATATAAGGTTTCACTTTAGGAGTATTGAGCACATAATGTTACCTCGAAGGAATTAGTTTACATCAGTTCAAAACTTCAAACCTAGCTCAATAAAATTAAATCACTAACAAAACTGGTAAACTGAGACGAACACAAGTAAATCCATAAAATGTAAATGAGATTAACTATAAAAGAGCCATGAGGAAACTATGAATATTACAATTAACATGTATTCTGAAACTACCCTTAGCTGTTCAGTAGCTACAGAGGGTAGGTAGTATCTTAAACTTTTGTAATAATTTCTTCAAATATACAAAAACCATCGTAATCATTTAAAAGCATCGATAATAGTACCTACACATGCCAAATCGTCGATATAAAAAAAATTATAAAATTATGTAGTTTAATATAGAATTGCCCAAATGCCCATAGATACGGGTCCAACAATCAATGTTCACTCATAGATTTTGTTATACAGACAAAATAACCAGGGCGTAATCCGTCGTCTAATGATATTACATTACAATTCGATACTGAACGTCTTGATATTTGATATCATATACAAAGATTGATATTAGTACATAGAAAGAGTTAATAGGGCCTTGTACTGGTATTAATGCTTCAAGTATTCGAGTAAATAATTATTCACAATTCTCTATATCCTTCATGCCCTTATATTCAATAGATAACCGAAGAAGCAGATGACAAAAAAGAAGAATAAAACTGGGTTTTATAATTTAAAAAAAAACGAAGTCATGATGGAAATATTTTTTTGACAGTTAACAAAAGACCTTCGTATCTTCAATAATGTTAGTTTATCCACCCTTATAGTCTTTTTTTTTCTTTTGAAGTAGGCATTCGAGTTACCATCTTACCACGAATGAAGAAGGAAAAAAGATAGGGCGAGGGAGAGGGTGTTTGATTAATGCCTGCCTTCCACGATTCTTCAAGAGATGTCACTCTCAGTCATTTGGATATCCAGATCTCGCATAACCAAGAGGATAATAAAAAAAAAGAAGCGAATACGAATGGAGATTGAAAAAAGAAAGAATATTTGGGGAGTTATGCCTTACCATCAATATGAAGAAGAAAAAACAACGTTGGAACTTGGAAAAAAAGAAGGTGCGGTTTGATTTTTGTCGGTCGATGAAATATAAGGGTACTGGACAAGAAGCCAAAAAAGGAACATTAAGACGTTATACACTTTAAGAGTTACCATAGGCTATCTTAGTCAAAAGGAGCAAGGTCCGATTCACCTCCTTCTAAAATGATATTTCACGATCAGTCAATCTCTTGATGCCGAAGAAGTTTCATAATATCCACTTGATTATAATTGATAGGGAGGGATTGAAGGAAGCAGAACCCTCTCGATTCGAGAAAAAAAGTTCTCATTTGTACACTTCACCTTACTTTAAAATATTTTTTTTATATAATAAAAAAATATATTCCGACGGATAATGATGAAACCTTTATTATAATTTTCAATGTCTTCATCATCTTGAAGAATCTAAATCCTAAATAAATAATGTAAAAAAATTATAAAGTGCCTACAATCTAGCGTCCATAGGATCAAAAAATCACTTCCAATTATTGTATCCTTTTTCTTTTTTTTTCATTCTTCATAGACCTCATATGACATTCAATGTAAACAACGTCATCTGAGACTCCCAACAAAAAACATCCATCATTATTATATGCCTTTGTGGTGCCAAAATGGATTTGCATAGAAACGTCTCCCCCCCCCCCCCCTTTTTTTTACCTCCGACTGCGGTCGAGTTGTTTTTTTGCTAAGTTCGTTCGAGAGTGGAGAGACAAAAAATGCAAATCCTTTTTTTCAAGAATGAAAACGGATCTGCGAATAACAAACTCGACTGAAGAGTCTATAATAACAAAACCGTTTGTGAAAATATATTGTCCTAGCGTTACTTTACACACAAAAATATGACGACGGATGTGACCGCCCACATTATCCGAAAACTTGCCTGAAATTAATCCTTCCTATATTCGACGGGAATAAGCACACCATTTTTCATTTGTCTCTTTGGAAATTCATTTGATTGAATATACGGATAAACTCACATCGCTGTTGTTATTTGACCGTGAAATAGAATTAATAAAACTTATACGACACTACCACTATAAGAGAATTAAGACAACTTTCAATCATTTCAAAACCTAACAATAGCTGGCTTTTGAAGTATTTTTTTTTAAATATTGATTTTGCGGGATAATACTTGAACAATAACACACATAAACATAATCAGTAATAAATAATAAAGATAATTATGTCGAGAAGTATTAATTATTACAAGTGAAAATCCAAAGTAGAGCATTGGCAACATTAGTACATACTTTTAATCCTTTATTTTATAGGGCAAGACACAGATTCACTTTTTTTCGTTAACGATCAGTGTCCACTTAAGAAAACACCCAGAAAAACCCTTGGTTTGTTTGTATCAGCTGTTTTATAGTCTGATTTTGTAATTATGGATTAAAAAGCACTATTGCGTCGATATAAAGACACGATTGTATTTTTGTATGAAAACATGTCATATTTTTAGTAGTAGTTTCACACATATATAGTAGCTATATATGTCAATATATGACATCCCATTCAGGGTACCTTAAGGGTGTCGCAGATATTAGACACTGACCTATAAAGGGTTTTAAACTGATTAAAAATAGGTTTAAAAATTATATTATAAGGCACAAAAATTATTTAATATTGCCAGTTTCAAAGTCACCAGCGATCCGAAGTATTTACGATAAGTATCTCTTCATATCATAATTAACTAGCTTGTGGTAATAATCCTCAAATTGACTTCAATACTGCTAGTGGAGCTGGCTTATTGTAATATTTTATTAATCTTTCTTCTAAGCTTCGCCTTACCATCTCTGACATTTGAAAATAACCTGTGATACTCAGACCGAGCAAGTATCGGGTAAGTATCTCTTCATATCACAACTTACTAGCTTGTGGTAATAATCCTCAAATTTACTTCAATACTGCTAGTGGAGCAGACTTATTTCAATCAACTTCAAGTAAACTTTTTTCAATCTTTCTTCTAAGCTTTACCTTACCATCTCTAACATTTGAAAATGACCTGTGATACTCAGACCAGCAAGTATCGACGGTAAGTATCTCTTCATATCATAACTTACTAGCTTGTGGTAATAATCCTCAATTTGACTTAATTACTGTCACCTTCTAAGTCAACTAGAAAACACGCTTTAACTATTAAAACAATACGCCTCTATAACTAAGAATTCTTAGAGGTAAATCCCTCTTACCCAGGTTTGACATCTATAATAGTATATAATTATTATTAATAGAATAATTATTCTTATAAAAGTATAAAAATGTTGATTATATACAAAATTTAACGGGTTTAAACCACTTTGTATACAAAAAAAATTAAAAGAAAAAAAATGAAGAAACCACAGGTTCAAAAAATCGAAGTTAATAACAACTTTGTTTTTTTTTTTAAAGAATAATTTTATAAAACCTGATAAAAACAGGACAGATATCAAAAGCTCGTAAATTAGCCCATTATTATGGTAATATCATGAAAATTGTTTTCTGAATAAGTTATTCAAAACAGTAGGAAAGGGTGAGGTTTTTTATTAAAAAAATCTTGCTTCATCTTCACAATCTTGCTTTATTTTTATATATAATTTTTTTTAAAATATGATAAAGGCCAGAAAAGTTTCCGAATTTTTTTTTTATCATTTAGCTTTGGGCACATTCCA
>KZ651721.1:24573-36322 GCA_001010745.2 Gerris buenoi
TTTTAAATCTAATATACTTTCGGACAACCGATACGCTTGCTTTATATAAAAAACACTTGTCACACAATAGAACACACTTGTTTTATATAAAAGTGTGATATTCCTTTGTCCCAAAGCATATTGGACTGAATATTCCTTTGTCTTAATAGGTAGTTAGACTTAGGCGGCTTTCACACTGCGTGCGAGACCGAATAAGGCCGATTCCGTTTAAGAAGCAAATACATGTATTAGCATGGGGCTATTCACATTAAACTCTTAGTGAGGCCGGGCCGAGCAAGACTGAGCGTTTTCGGCCGCCGAAAACGCTTTTCGGCGGCCGAAAACGCTTAGCTAACAAAAACGCCCGAGTCGGCTCGGTCTCGCTCAGTCTTGCTCGGCCCGGTCTCACTCAGCGTTTAATGTGAATAGCCCCATGCTAATACATGTATTTGCTTCTTAAACGGAATCGGCATCACTCGGTCTCGCACGCAGTGTGAAAGCCGCCTAAGGTACCCGGTACCTTACTTTGTTACCCTACAAAATAAAAGAGTGCAGGACCGAGTCAATGGGTATATTAGTTTTTAAAATATTTTGGTTCACAAAAATTACGACCGGCAGACAGACTGACTGACCGATAGACAGACACAAAGCAAAAATGTTTCCTGTCTGAAACGGATTTCTGTCTTGGAATTTTTGAAATCAGCAACGCATAAAAAGTTTTCGATCCTTAGAACGATCGCATAGATTACATTACCTTTGGTAAGCTCGGAAGCAACATATTCTTATGACACCTTCTATAATAAGAATCATGATTTGTGCCTGTGATTAGGAGTTTTAGAATTAACAGAACACATATTATCATATTTATATTATATTCAAGCTCAAGTAGTAATAATGTATTCAGACATACAATAATGTAATAAATATATGTGTTCAGAATTTAATGCATGAAACATTAGGTCCACATATCAACAAATGTGGTATTTCTATATTTTATTTTTATATGTATCCAATTCTACTATCCACCAATTATTGTAAAGATTTCATGTATAACTGTTATCAAATGTATTTGACCTTCTTATCAAATACCATTCTATATCCATTTTATTTTATCTTGTCTCTGAAAACTAGTTATTAAACAATATTTTATATTAATTATATCGATATGACTGTACCAATCAGTACCAAGCTATTGAATTTTTTTAAAAAAGTTATTTTTTCATAATTTTAACTGAATAAATGAGATTTAATGATTTCTTCTAAATGCACTGATAAGTTTTCTCGGAAACAATAAGAAATATAGTTTCCCCTTTTTACTTTCTCATATAAAGAGAAAGTATTGTGATGGCGCGAAAATTCGATTTTGAGATTTTGATGGATTTACACGTTTTGAGGTCCCCTGAGTCCAAAAAAGTGGTTTTTAAAAAATGTCTGTCCGTCGTCTGTCGTCTGTCTGTCTGTCTGTGCAGACGCCTGGAGCCTAAACTACTGGGCCGATTTTGACGAAATTTGGCATACACGTTCAGAAAAATCATACCCCGAGGCGAAATCGAGAAATGAATTTTAACTCCAAATTTGAGGGCGCTACCCCCCAAAAACTCTGAAAAAACACGAAAAAAAATTATTTCTCGAAAACGGTTCCGACGATTTTGATTAAAAAATTCTAAAATGTAGTCAATTTAAATACGAATCTAATGATATAAGCCGTTTTCCCGGGAAAAATCTAGTTCCTGAGATAATAGCTTAAAACGCGGATGGAGAGAGCCCGGGTTCGATTCCCCGCCCGGGAGAAGTTATTTTTATGATAATTTTTGATGAAATTTCCAATAGTAATTAAATGTACATGTATGAAAAAGTTTGTTTGAGTTGTCTCGGACCGATTTTTATTACATAATATGTATTATGCAATACATATTTTATTATATGTATTGCCCATATTTAATTCAAAGTGGTTTTAGGAATCAATACGAACGTCTTATCTATGAAGTAAGTAAACCTTTCTTTCAGTATCCGGCAAGGGGCAAGGAGGTGTGGTGTAAAACTGTCACACTAATTTTTGTGCGAATTTTAAAATTTATTGTAATTATACATTATATTTACATTGCCATTTCCATGTTTATATCGAAACATAAGAAGAAAATGATCAGCTGCGAAAAAACACATCTTGTAGACGAAATGGTGGTGAAATTGTCCATACTGCTATGAAGTATGGCACACGGAACTGTTTGAATTGCTCGTGTTACAGAATTGGAAAGTGCTTCAAGAGTTCGAGAGTACGGGGTTTGTTCTACGTAAGCTTTAAAGTAGCCCCTATAAAAAATAGTGTCAGTGCTGGTGATCGAAGAAGCCACTCGATATCCCCACGCAAAAAAAGTTATCAGGTGTCCACGAAAATGTTGTCTCAAAAAAGCCATAGTTGCTCTTGATGTTTGCAAGTGGCCCCATCATGATGAAACCAGTCTGTAAAGGTTAATGCGTTGTCTTCTTAGTTCAGGCCTCAGGCAGGAAATAATCACGGATATTGACAAATTGATACTGTTCCTCTGTTTTCAAGAAAAAAATGAGGCCTAATAATGAAGGTTCATAAGGCACACCAAACTCCATCGCAACTGAAATGGCATCTGGCTGCAAGTGTGACTGACATAGTTCAAATTCGGGCCACTGCAGCACCTACGACAGTCTTTTCAAAAACACCACACTTTCTTTGACCCTGTGCAATGGCTCTTAACTTTAAATAAAAAAACAAGGATAAAGTTTATAAATTAGGTGTTACATAATTTATAACAAGCAATAAATTAAACTAATTATTGATTGGGATGAGACATCTTTAAAATCGCATGGACCCAATCATTCCCTATTTTTTTTTTTTTACCCAAATTATTTGAACTTTCTTCTTGTAGAACATTTTTGTTCTTATTGACATACGTTTTAATAATCAGATCTGTCCCTGTCCCTAAAACTACAGATTTGCTGGTACCGTAGGACTCTCCCTAATACGGATTTCATGGGACCAGGCCAAATCTAGATTCTAGATCACCGAATATCCGGAATTAGAATTGGAATTGCTTGAAAAAGATTCGTGTTTTCATGATGGAATTAGCGTTAGAACTGACGAACTAAGGGATTATTATAATTGAATAATTGGAAACAGTAAAATAAAGAATCTTGAGTCTTCCGCGAACACTATAAAACTAGCTGTCAGTATCAGTTCTTTTTCTTTCCAACTGTAACTCCAACGACATCTCTAGAAAGACTTTGTGATCATTTGTCGGCTTTATACCTTCTTACCACTGATAAGTTTTCTCGGAAACAATAAGAAATCCAAGTTATAAGTTTTTCACAAATACCTAGAAAAACATTAAGTTTATCAAAAATATCATTACACGCCCAATAATAGTATATTATGTTACTAGACTGTAAAGAGTGAAAATATTATTATTTTTAGAGGTTTAAGAACCAGCAGGAATATTTATAAAAAAAAATTATTTAAATAAAGAATGGCTTTTTACACAATTAAATATCAGATGCACTTGAACTTTTCTAGTGAAGATTGCCAGATAGGTAAAGAGGAAGAACTTTTTCACGGAATAATTACAAAAACGACTTATAGACACGATTTTTATTCATTTAACGGAACATATGGCAAAACTTGAACTTTACCTTAACCTTGTGGTTTTAATTTCCCCCAGTATATCCTTTAATAAGCAAAGATGAGTGCAATAGATGAAAAATTATGACATCATGGTGAAATCATCGTAAAAAGCTATTGATATAAAAAAAAGTAGTTTGCCAATGTGTGTGGCACATAGCTTCCTCGCGTCCTATTTCGTACTCTTAGATGTTTTTATACTTTTACAAACTATTATTGTCAAATCTATTTAATTTTTAATTTGTTGTATCTTGTTTTATGAAAAATGTTTTTAATTTTTCCCATGGTTTTGAGTTTTAATTTAGCAAATTTAGAAAGCGTAAACGGTTGAATTAATTTTTGTCTATCTGCAGGCTACTTTCGACAAANCTGTAACTCCAACGACATCTCTAGAAAGACTTTGACCTAATATTTTTGTTCTATGCCCTCAAGCAGTTTGTGTTATAAACAAATACATCAATTTAAGTATGACGCCCTCGAATATAAGATGCACCCAGGTTTTGAAACTTCAAAATCATGTAAAAAGTACGTCTTAAATTTGATGCAATACGGCAGTTTATCTCAGTAAAACGATTAAAATCGAAGTTTTTATGATAAAAATTACTGTTCTTTCTTAAGCCCACTTAATAAACCTAAAATTTGAATTAGAATAATTTATTAAAAAGATTATTGATTGTACATTATTAGAAAATTATTGATATCCGTCTGGATTCTGGATTAACCGAATGTTTGGACTAGAGGGATCTGGATCATCGAGACCACTGTACCAATCAAAAGGAGGTATCAAGAGGGTTATACATTATACAAGCGTGCCGAATTTTATGAAACCCAATTCAGTCCCTTCTCTCCTATTTACGGAAAAATGTCTACCATATCTCCACATACCGAATCTTACGTCAATACGAGAATGGCCGTATGGAAACAACGTATTACAATTAAAATCATACTTGCTTCAAAATGAATAGAATCTGTTACATATTTGACTCTTCTTAAAACTGTCCCTCAACTCAGTTCACCACAATTCGTACAATTCCTTAGCAGCTTAACAAACCTAATGTTAATTTAGCATCTTTACTAGATGAAATAAATCCTTAAAAATTGATATAGTTTATCAATGTTTAAAGCTAAAATCATTATTCAAGGACCTAATTTGATAAATATAATTTAAATTTTTGCTTTTAAATTCAGGAAGAAGTTCTAATTATATGTAGGTGTAAATAAGTTTATGTTTGTGCGCATGTGTAAAGCCGTGTCACACTAGCCGTTGGCAATGACGCCGGCAAAGCCGCATAGGCAAAGCCTATGGGTACGGCCACAGTGCACGCTGGTTCCGAATCAGGTTCAGACTCAGAAAACAAGTGCGAGAAATAAACAGTGGTATTGCAGCAGGGTGGCCATAGAGGAAGCAGGCAACTGGTTGCGCGCGCAGCGTTCGGAGTCAGAGGCTTTACCGGAATGTTTAGGTCATTCTTGTTTCAGATTTCGGCTGCTATCAGCGCCCACGGACTGTACTGTAACTACAAACTACTATTTATTTTTTGGCATTCGTAGTTGTTAATAAAACCTTTTCTTGGTTACTTTCTTACTTCTTACTTCTTGTTCCCGTCTTTTAATTCTTGTTTGATTTTTTTCGTTTTGATTTATTTTTGTAATGTTAATATTTAATATAATGAAGACAGAAATACGCATATCACTAAAGTATTTCTTAAAAAAAATAAAATAGAATGCCTCCACTTCCATTCTATACGTAACTGCTCAAATAAGCGGTGGTATTCCCTATATGCACTCTTTAACTTAGTAATAATTTCATAAAAAGCAATTATTCTATATTTTAATTTTAAATTAACTCTCTGTGACCACAAAAACACGCTATATCTTCATATGACAATTCCTTGTTTTTGTTTTGTTTACGTTACATTATGTCAGCGCGTATTTCTATCTGACTCCAATGTGACCACCACCTGCTTTCCTCAAGCTGATATATCATAAGCCTGTTTTCGGAGCCTGTACCTGATTCGGAACCAGCGTGCACTGTGGCCGTACCTCTGTCCACATTAGTGTTGGCATTGGCATTCGATCATTTCGAAAATGTTCACCGAGGAAGCCGCGAGATGCCGTTGGCACGTCCACACTAGTTTTACTAGCGGCTTTCTTTGATGGAGACCGACACTCGAGGGATTCCTGTTGGCATGCCGCGCGGCATAGTTTTGCCGTTGGCTCTTGCCAATGATCACGTCTACATCAGTCCGGCTTTGCCGGCGGCATTGCCAACGGCATAGTGTGGACGCGGCTTAAGGGTAACAAATGGGCTCAGAAGGATGAAACTTATATGGGACTACAATGGGCTAATTAAGACCTAATATCAGAATTGCATTAAACTCGGATAAGTAGTTTTTGAGATATGTTGGGTCGCAAAAATTGAACAGCAGACAGGGATGGAAACTAAAAATGTTTCCTTATGTCTGAAACGGATTTCTGTCTTATTTAATTATATAATCTTATTAATATGAATTTATTTAAAATCAATAACATAAAAAATGTTCGTGCTTCAGAACGATCAAGTAGCTTCCGTTACCTTTGGTATGCTCGGGAGTAAAATCGAGAAATATAATATACAAGAGTTTTTACCAATAGCTGGATTATCTTAATACATTAACTAAATAAGTTAAAATCAGTTGCTACTGAGAGTTAAATTTAAATAGAAATTTAATGCTCTTTCTAATGGTAAAAACCGTAACTCAATAACTTAAAATAAGGCCTTATTATATCCCTTATTAGATAAGGTTTATAATAAGGCATATATACCTTTTTTCTGTTCATCTTAGCTTAGGCCATAGAATCAGGATTTCTTTTTTGTCCCATCAAAACTGGGTCACTGTACCTACTATAGTGAAGATGATCAGTAAAAATAAAAGAGGAAAGTAAAAATAGGGGAGGAAAGTAAAAATAAGGGAGGAAAGTAAAAATAGGAGAGAAATGTAAAAATAAGGGAGGAAAGTAAAAATAAGGGAGTGTAGTAAAAATAGGGGAGAAATGTTAAAATAATGAAGGAAAGTAAAAATAAGGAAGGAAAGTAAAAATACGGGAGGAAAGTAAAAATAGGGGAGAAATTTAAAAATGAGGGAGGAAAGTAAAAATAAGGGAGGATAGTAAAAATAGGGGAGAAATGTAGAAATAAGGGAGGAAAGTAAAAATAGGGGAGAAATGTAAAAACAAGGGAGGAAAGTAAAAATAGGGGAGAAATGTAAAAACAAGGGAGGAATGTAAAAATAAGGGGGGATAGTAAAAATAGGGGAGAAATGTAAAAATAATGAAGGAAAGTAAAAATAAAGAAGGAAAGTAAAAATACGGGAGGAAAGTAAAAATAAGGGAGGAAAGTAAAAATAAGGGAGGAAAGTAAAAATAGGGGAGAAATGTAAAAATAATTGAGAAAGTAAAAAATGTGGGAGTAAAGTTAAAATAAGGAAGGAAAGTAAAAATAGGGGAGAAATGTAGAAATAAGGGAGGAAAGTATCCCATTAGCTTAATAATACTGACGTTATTATAACAAATAATACAATAAATAAAGTAATAAGATTTATAAATTGTAGAGCCAACTTATTTTTCTTTAAAACAAAAATCAGTGATGCTCGAATTACGCATTTAATTTTCATTACTTTTTTTTAACAATAATGTGTTATAATTTTTATTTTTTTTTAAATGAAAGGTATCAAAATTTGTAATTTAGTTATTAATACTTAAAGAAATAGTTAAAATAAAAATCTTTGGTTATTTGGTTTTATTTGTGTTATTTTTCTCCCTTCTTGAGGAAAAATCTTGTACGTACCACAGGAGCAAAAAGTCATAGTACCCTCGCTATAATTAATTAACACCTTCGGCTATGTCTCAGCCTCAGGATTAAACATAATTGTTTCTGAGGTGCAGCCGAGAGCTAAAACTAAAAAACTCAGGGTGACTTAAAAACTTTTTTCCACCCTTGGTGGGTAAATAACTGTTTCTCCTAATCATTCTTTAAAAATCGTCTATTTATTACAAACACATGTTATCTTTTGACACTAATTATAAACCTTTTTCTTTACAGATAGTTTGTGGTCTGATCTCAATAATAGGAATACTATTTGTAATTCACAAAGCAATCACGAGAGACTCCTTTTTTGGTAAATATATTTTTGTTTTTCTTTATGATCAAAATTCATTTATACAATGACTGGACAGCGTACGAGAGTGAATTTGGTGGCCTGTAGTATATTTAATTGAATAAAAGTGTTCCTTGTTTAATTTAAATGTAACTTTATTAGTTTGTGTTATTACAGTACATTAATATACAGGGTAGGCAAAAAAACGATAATGGGAAAACGCCCCCAGCAATAGTAGATTGAAGCATATCGACTGTGTACCTGCAAAACCTCGTAACCCCAAAAACTAAATTTTTCGGAGTAGTCAATTGGATTTAGGCCTGGTCTGTTTGGTGGCCACTCATTTGGCTGAATGAAGACTGGGCCATTCTCTTGCAAGTATTGAATTGTTTGCAAGCAGCGATGGGACAGGGCACCATCTTGCAAAAACGTGTAATTTGGCATTTGATCTTCAATTCCAGGCAACATTGTGTTTATGTTTATGCTTAACACATCTTAAGGTCCCTTTCACACGGGACACACGTGTCTCGGCCACTGTGTCTCGAGCCACAGCCAGTATATAAAAGTAAATGTTTGAAACACATTTAAGACACTGAGGGACCCCTCCCACATACCTACAAAGAACCCCCACTCCACTACATGGTCATTTATTCTATCAAAAATATAATACCAGACGACCCAAATTCAAACCGTCATTGCATGGCTTTCATCCAATAATTTGTTAAGTTGTAGAAATAAAATTTAGTCAATTACAGAAGCTGAGCTATAAAGGTTTTTTGCTCACCCTGTACAATAATAACTAGTTTTACAGCTGGGATAGAGTTGTATAAAGTGTTACGGCTGAAACAATTTATGTTCCGAGACCACTTTATACTTGTATAAAAATTCTACTTTATACAAATGATGTCTCGTTGCGTGTCAATTATATGGTTTGTAAGCTAATGAACTGACACACTTAACCCGTGACATCTATATTTATATATGGTTGTATAAGCCTTTCATAACATATAATGCTGAGTAAACCCTTTTTCTTAGGTATCCGTCATATTGGCGGATATCTTTAAAATATTAAGTTTGAAATTTTAATAGCTACATATTCTATTTTTAGGCACAGGTGATATAGGCGGCCGCCTTGGGGCACCACGAATGGGGTTGTTTTTTTATTTTTATTTTTATTTTTTTTTAAGCTATGCCCTTAATCTTGGAAAGTAGTTTCATTTTTTTTCTGAAATATCTATAAAAAGGTTAGCTTTACCTGAAATGTCATTTAGGTCACTTGATCAAAAACATCTCTAAAAATAAGGTCCAAATGATATTCTTGATACCTCAGAAGCTCAAAAACATTGCCTATTATTCCTCTTTGTGTACAAATTAAAATACAATTGCTTATTCTATAGATAAGAGTCTAATAAACGTTTTTGTAAATTATTGACTGTAATTTTGCTTTTTCTTTTTATTAAAACCTAAAATAATAAACATAGTTTTATAGTAAATTTCCCAAGAATTCTAATGCGGATTAACTTCCAAGGTAAATCTTCCGTATTTGATGCAACTTTTTTCTTTCTCTTAGCCCAAACTTTTTCTAAATATTTGGGGTAAAAAGAAAAATTGGTCCTGTGTTCTAAAATAGTGGTCATACTCTCCTCTTAGGAATTTCCGGACCATTGATAAATTCATTTACAAACATCAATCAGCAATTATGTCCAATATCCAAACTTTTAAAGTTATTTCTATGATATGCCCAAATCATAGCTTCACATAATATAATGCACTGTTTCATAATGTGGCTTAATATCTGTTTGTTTTGAAAAGTCTTAGGGAGCCAGGAGAGGAAAAATGTTTGATGAATAAAATTGTAAGTTCTTATTACTTATCACGAAGGATGACCTCCCCCCAATTTGTAGACACCCCATAGATTTCCCCCCCCCCAATATTTGTTATAAGCTAAAAGCAGGGGAAGAAGGGCCCGCACCACATTATCCGTAACACACTTTAAATCCGGCCCTGTTCTGGTTATACTGTTATAGATGAAAACAATTGGTTTAGTAACCTTGCCTATTATTATTATAGTTTATCGACCTCCACTTGTGAACATTCCTATCTTGAGGGCCGGTAATGTTCTATATTACAGCCCTAGGGCCGGTAATAATGCATGGTTTATCCATTACAGGGCCGCTAGTAGTTCGAGAAGCGGCCGCTTCCTGACCGGGCCGTGGCGTGCAGGAAGCGCTAGTAGTTCTCAGCGTCAGCTGTTCAATTCGTAAACAATCAATATTTTTATAACTGCGGTTTGTTTTGGTAATGATTTAACCTTAAAATACGGAAAAATAGTTTTTGTAGTTAGTTTACATGTGGTGAGCGACATGGGCGTATCCAGGGGGGGGGCAGCTGCCCCCCTTCCAAGATGGACAAACAAAACTTTTTCAATTATTGATGCTGTATTTAAATCCCATAATATTTCCTTTAATTGATTTATGTTTAAACATACTTAAAACTGATCAATGGTTGTGGTTGGAATATTCCAGAATCCAGAAGCGCTATTTATCAAGTATGTTTGGTTGAGAGTCCGTGCAATTATTACTTTTGAAGCGGCAGGGAAGATAAAATCTGTTTATTGCCATCTATCAATTCCCTTGATTCTTCTATTCCGCAGTCAATTTCTATTTTTTTCCCCCACTTCTATTTACAGCTTTGTAGAGCTTGAAGGCCTTAATGCAATGTCATTGATTTTGTATCATCCTTAGACCTATAGGCCCTGATAAGTGTGTGGGGTTAGGCTTCGACGGTTGTTCCACTATGTCTGGGAAAGAAGGTGTGCAGGCGATCCTGCGGCAAAGGCAAAAGTACAAAAAAGCCTTCTTCTTCCATTGCTCCTCTCACATGCTTAACCCTGTCTGTTTTAATTTAAAACTGCGTTGGAACTATCAAGGAGATAATTACATTTTTTCGTGAGTGTTTTACGACGGAAGCTTATTGCCAATATTCCAATATTATGTGAGACTAGGTGGTCAGAGAAATACAAAAGCATCCCTATTTTTAAGGATCATTTTGTTGATATTGTTAATGCAATGGAATCATTAGCTGAAGAGGGAAATGCAGCAACCAGAAAAGATGCTTATCAATTGCATTCAGCGGCGTGCAGATCTTCATTTATTGTCTCGGTAGCATTAATTGCTAAGTATTATACTGTACTGGAACCCGTAGCAAATACACTTCCATTGAAGACTCTAGACATTGGCAAAGGCAACAACCATTCAGTCTATTCTTGACATGCTACGGCTTCATCGAGAAGATGCGGAGAACGTCACAACTGGCATATTGAAAGAAGCAGGTGACATGGCTTCGCATTTAAATGTAGACAACCGCCACTCACGTTGCTGGCCGAAAGAAGCATAAAAGCAATCCTCCAGCCGAAAATCCATCCGAATTTTGGAGAAGGGCTCTGATAATTCCCTACTTGGATTCTATAATATCTTCTTTGGAAGACATATTTTCTGTAGACAAATTGCTTGCATTTTCATTGACAAATTACCATCTAGTAA
Source organism: Gerris buenoi (assembly GCA_001010745.2). Classification (NCBI taxonomy): domain Eukaryota; kingdom Metazoa; phylum Arthropoda; class Insecta; order Hemiptera; family Gerridae; genus Gerris; species Gerris buenoi. Next base: position 35,880 of record KZ651721.1, read on the forward strand.
GATAAAAGATGTTTCATTGGAGCAATGGAATGAAAGTATGTACTTCATCAAGTGTAATTTTTTACACTTTGAAAAGAATAGAAGGTGAAAGGGACTTGTAGTGCAAAATGTGGAACCAGAAACAAGAAGGGCCTGACATAATTATGGTTTTAAAAAAGAGCGAACTGTTTTTCCCGGCAATTAGAAAGACTTTGCTGATATTGCTTTCAAAGCCCTGATCAACATTCACTATCGAGCGTTAATTTAGCTCTCTTCACCGAATCAACAAAATCAAAATTGGTGAAAACAGGTTAAATGCATTCACCGACAATGGGTTTTCGCTAAGATGAAGCAACTAGAGGAAGCTGTATTTAAAAAAAATTCTTCTAATCCTCGAAAATTATTGTTTACATATTAGTTTTTTTTTTTTTAATAAATATTTTATTCTCACTTTGGTTATCATT
>KZ651721.1:54016-77886 GCA_001010745.2 Gerris buenoi
TCAGGTACAGATGCAAGACGATCTATAATCTCCTGTCCCCATTCATCACATCTACGATTTGCCACTGCAAGAATAGTTTCCCTTGCACTCAGTGATTCTACCTTGAGCACATATCATTATTCCTTCATCATTACATATATTATTCCTTCGTGATTAAGGTAATTTTTTTGGAGCTTGAGAACATCCAAAGTGATACTGTCTAACATAGAAAACAACTGTGGACAAACAAAATTGGAGCTGCATGGAGCCTCTTGATGATATTGAGGACGATGGTTCAGGAACAGAAACGCCTCCACGACGAACAGATACCACAATATTATCCCGATCCCGACCCTTGAAATAAAAAGGATAAAGCGTCAGTTATTGACTATATTTTATTTTACTTTCCCGTTCCCGTGCTTTCAACGCACTAAGACTGATTTGGCCTAGGCTGTTATTCTGTAAAGCCTCGTCGCCGAACCAAACAGAGTAATTGAGTAAAGCATCTCTGCGCATGCCCAGTGTGAAGTGCGCCTGCGCATCTTAGACTAGGCATGCGCAGAAAACAGTTCTCTGCTCGGTTCCTCTGTTCGATTCGGCAGTCTGGACATAGCTTTAACTTCTTTAACTGACAAATCTTATTTCACATCACTATCACTGTATTGCATTACTAATTATTCGTTTTTAACTTACCTTAATCATTTTTCCTAAGTTATTTTTTCTTTGTTTCAGTTGTTCAAATCTATTTCGTATTAATAGTCCACAGCTACTATCGACAAAGACGAAGCGGAAACTTTGTAAACGAGGTTTAGAGACAAATAAATCAAAATTAAATTACATATTTCTTAATTTGCCATTAGTTTTCGTTCTTCAACAACTAAATGAAAAACCATGACAAGAATTCAACAAACAACTATAACTATAACTTATAACAGCAATTATAAACTTTTACAAATCATTTTTCTAGATGTACGTTTAGATTTTTTGCTTTTGCTAATTTGTAGAACAGAATTATAATTTTTTTGTATACCAAAGTAACGTAGTAGTATGTACACAAAAGGGACTTAATTCTTAGATCTTTTGTTTGTTGTAACGAAAAATATTTTATTTATTTTTATTTTTTTGTAAACAAAAAATATAAAAAATAATTAAATTTTGAAATAATTAAGAAACACATATTAGTTAAACTAACTTTCTGAACTTGTTCAACTGGACCGTGTGAGATATATTATATATTTATCAATTTTAAACAGAGTTAGATAAAGAGAAAAATTATAAAAGACGAGAAAAAATTTCCTTTTTTTTTTCATTTTTCCTACTATAAAATTTAAAAAATAAAATAATAATCAAGAAAAAAGAAAAACAAAATAAAAATTAATACTCACAAAAATTATGAAGAAAAAAAATAATAAAAAACCAAACAAATCTGTTAATAGCACATCTCACATGCAAATCATTACTCCTGTTTAATTTTTAATATAAATTAAATTTATCCCAATCAACATTTTATCTGTTTTCTTGTAATAATTATTAATTTTAATGGGTTAAATAAAGCAAAAAAAAATGTTAAATTTATGTTTGGTTTATTTAACACTTATTATATTTTTCACTCCGGTCTGTTTGAACGAAACCCAGAAGTTTATTTTAACTAAATTAAATAGAATTAAATATATTATATTAATAACTTAATTATAAAATTAAATGATTAAATTAAGTTACTTTGTGTTATAATAACATGCCTATAATAAGTTTAAGATTATCAAATATCAATAACCCTGCAAGTAGTGATAATGTATTTAATTATTATTTTTATAAAATATCGAAAAACGAATGCTATATATCTCAATATTTACCTATATATTGTATATAGTCATATAATCAAGTTAAGCTTTAAGCATTTATTCGTCAATAAATATATATAAATTGGATGGATAGAATATATTATTATATTTGTTCACCTTCCAATTAATTAATTATATATAAATTAATATGTAAATAATAAGAACTCAAAATGAAGATAATCATTTTGCAGTTAGATGCAACTGTAATTATTTAAAATAAATAGTATTGACTAAGGTATAATTAATTAGGGAGCAATTAGACCAGGGGGCTGATAATAGAGAGCTGATAAGAAGGTTCAGTAACCTTGAGCTATAATCAATACTTACAGGGAGGTTTTGAAAGGAAGAAGGGGTAAGTCAAAGCCTTCGAAAGTATCTCGTCTAATATACATTAAACTCTGGAAAAATAATTGTGTATACGTATTCATATTATTGAATTCAATTTGATTAATCTTAACGCACCTCTGCCGCGGCCGATTATCGATAATATTCAAGATAATTTTAATACCAGAAGGATAACTAACAAAGATTANATTTTTATTGTATATTTGTGAATAAAATACATAATATATTTTTGTGTGTGTAATCTCAAAATGTCTGTGATATAAAGTTTAATATATTGCTCTAATTTATTTAACTATTAAGTGGAGTAATATCTCACTAATGTCCTTCCCATTTTAAATTAGAACTTAAATTATTTAAAATCTAAAAATCGTCATGACAATACTATTTATGTTTATTGTGGGAGTATAAGGAAACTATAATTAACAGTCCAGTATAGTGTGTAGAAAGGTGGCACTGACATCAAGCTAGTATTTTATGTAGAAGTTCATATTTTGGTGCCCTTTAAGAATATATCGTTGGCTAAATTCGTCTGCGGGAATTAACTTGGCTGTAAGCCATTAGTAAATAAAAAAATTGCGGAGTGTGGCCATGTCCCATCCATTTTGGTGGCCATTGTAATTTTCATGACCCGAGTACACAATCTGATATTGACCAATTTGATTTGAAAATTAGTGTCAGGTAGAGTAGTAGTAGTATCAAACTATAGGTAGTTTGATTTAATGTTAAAGTGTAGTGGAAGAGAGCTGGGCTATAGGGCTAGAGTGGGGGAGACCCGAAAGTAGCCAGACTACATGCCGCGTCCTCGGTGACCTTCGAGTCCGTTTTTTTCCTCTACGCCTGGTGCAACTATGAATACCTCCTGCGACTGCTTACTTTCCTGGTACCAGTGGAACTCTTCGACTTCGACTTTCTTTGCCCTGCGAAGCGCGGTAGGAGAAAGGCCCTACAGCTGTAGAGTGGATTGCACCACCTCCTATAGCTTTTTAACTCCCTGTTACACTTTTCTGAGTTTTTAGGTAACGTAACGCTTGAGGTATGTTCCATAGCCTAAACATGAAAATTGGGGTAACAGAAGGTAGCTTTGTTTTTACTTTAGTGCTATAGATTGCCACCAGGAGGGGGACACAAAAATACATCTATGATTCTTTGTTTTTCCTTGAAGTGGAGATGTTTTTAAGAAAAGGAAGGTTACAAATTGCAGGTAATAAACAAGTGCGATTTCGTTAATTTTTGTAAAAAAGTTCATGACCAAGCTATATATCTGTCTAACGAACTTAGACAGACCACATATTATTAATGAGAAAGGGCACCAACATATTAACACACATACATAACCTACGCTTAGGCTATCTATAGTGTAAAATGTTTTTATAAAAGGACACTGTAAAATATATTTATTATTGTTATAATTATTTACAGCTGATACGACTTATGGTTTAGATTTGCTTGGATTATGTCATATAGTAATATTAACATTAAAATACTTAATAGCAATTACCTTTTTGATAGCAGATAAGGAATCAAAAAGATTACAGTAAGATTAGTCAATGAGTAGAACAAAAATTATGATTCATGATTTATAAGTAGGTATCCAATTTTATATCAATCATTAAATTATTATTGTCTTAACGTCTTTTTAGATAAGAATATTAAAGTGTATGCATTGAAGTTAAACAAATAAATAGAAGTCCAGTCAAATTAGACATTAAATTCGCAAATCGTGATGTAGTTCTGATTTTTTTATATGTTGTTCGGACCAGTTAGGGTACTGTGATCCTAAGTTTGCAGCTTCGAAAAACCTGTGCTAGCTGCGTAATAGCTGAAAAACTGAAAAAATTTCGTACTTGTTTAAGTTTTAGCCATATAACTTGTAAACTATGTGGTTTTCGATGTTTTGCGTTATTTTTATTTTTAAAGTACAGTAAATTTGCAGCAGCATAAGCTCAACCAGAGCTCTGTACGACCAATAAGTTCTGAGATATGGCAATTTGAAAATAGGAAATTTTTGTCAAAATATGGAAATTTTAAGTACTTCTCTCGTTTTGGGGCGAATATCGGCGTAAAAATGTTAACCGACGAGAAAAGTCATAAGGAATGAAGTTGTAGTAAATATAATTATCTTCTTTTTAAGACCAATGATACCTCTGTACGTCTAATAGTTACCGAGATATGACACTTCGAAAATTGGCAGCGTTTTACAAAAAATGGAAAATGTATTTATTGCTTACGTTTCGGTGCAAATATCGGCATAAAACATCTCCCCTAGGAGAAAATTCATGAGAAATGAAGTTGTAGTAAATTTAATTGGCTTTCATGCAAGCACAAAATAAAGCCTGTAGACAAAATAGTTCTTTTGCAAGTGTAAAAAAACAAAAAAAAAGAAATTTGTATTTTTTAAGTAATGAACCTAAACCACTTCTAATAACAAGTTTCGGGCATTTGAGGAATGGAAAATTCATAGATGAATAAATTCATAGAAACTAATAGATGTTAGCATGCTGTGCAACTTTTTGTGGCATGATACGTGTAACTGGCACCAGCAGCGACGATATCAGGTACAGATGCAAGACGATCTATAATCTCCTGTCCCCATTCATCACATCTACGATTTGCCACTGCAAGAATAGTTTCCCTTGCACTCAGTGATTCTACCTTGAGCACATTATTCCTTCGTGATTAAGGTAATTTTTTTGGAGCTTGATAACATCCAAAGTGATACTGTCTAACATAGAAAACAACTGTGGACAAACAAAATTGGAGCTGCATGGAGCCTCTTGATGATATTGAGGACGATGGTTCAGGAACTGAATCGCCTCCACGACGAACAGATACCACAATATTATCCCGACCCTTGAAATAAAAAGGATAAAGCGTCAATGATTGACCTCTACGATTTGTTATAATAAATGTATTTAATATTATTATTCTTCTCCACCGTTACACATGAGTCTATGAATTTTTTCTTTCATCGAATGCCCACACTTTCTTGTTAGCAATAAAAAAAGAATATTGGATTTTTGAAAAAATTGTCATAAACCAATTTTTTCAAAAATCCAATATTCTTTTTTTTGTGTCTTTTGCGATTGCACCTCAACTATAAGGCCTACAGACATTGTTTTGTACTCGAGAGAAAGCCAATTAAATTTACTACAACTTTATTTCTTATGACTTTCCTCGTACGTAAGTCGGCTGTTTTATTCCAATATTTGGCCCAAAACAAAAGGAATACTTAAAATTTTCATTTTTTGAAGAACATTGCCAATTTTTGAAGTGCCACATCTCGGAACCTATTGGTCGTACAGAGCTACGGTTGAGCTTATGCTACAGCAAATTTACTGCACTTTGAAAATATAAAGAAATCTTAACGTCGAAAACATTTAGTTTACGAGTTACATGGCAAAAACTAGAAAAAGGTTCAGTTTTTCAGCTATTACGCAGCTAGCACAGGTTTTTCGAAGCTGCAAATTTAGGATCATCACTCTTTGCGAATTTAGCTATTTTTTATGTATATTTTGACTGGACTAAATAGAATATAAACCAAAAAGTGATTATAATATAGTGTGTCATTAATAATTGCAAACTAATTGACTATGTTTTAGCTTATACGGGTAAGCCTCGTCCAGACTACCGAACCGAACAGAGGAAACGAGCCGAACATTGGTCTCTGCGCATGCTCAGACTGAGATGCACAGGCGCACCTTAGACTGGGCATGCGCTCGGCTCGTTTCCTCTGTTCGGTTCAGCAGTCTGGACGAGGCATATAGAAGAAATTTCCGTTACGGAAAAAGCGACATGAAAAATGTGCCGCAATTAAATATCGTGTCGGGAAGTTAGAATATTATAGGAGGTAGATTGGTTTTCACTTTTATTCTGTGTATAGTACTATATTTCGCCGATAGAGGTTTTAAATTTGATATGAAATGATATCAGAGTTCCTAGTGGACCAAATGGTAATCGAAATAGAGTAATGTTTCATTATTTCGCACCATCTGTTATATCAATTAGCATTAGACAAATGTATACTGGGTTTCTCCACTTCGTGAAATAGCATTGATATGTCAATAAGTGGATTCAATGACCAAAGAACATATCCATGATCATGATCCAATGTTTTTCCATAAAATGGAGAAAATCAAGATTTCTTTTAGATTGTAATTATGTTTTTAAGTTCAGATTAAAATAATTTCTGTTAGATACAGTGTAAAAAAAGTATTAAGTACTTTTAAAATTGTTTAAAAAAATATAAAACTTTTTTGATAATTTGGTATAAAAATAGAATTTAGACAGCAGTATCTATAATAACCTTTCTGACCACAAAGTTTGTGTAATTATAATTAAAGAGGAATGAATCTTTCAGTTATATTTATTAGTACCTTAGTTGGGAGTAGTACATTAGTTATGATAAGTGCATTAGTCGTACATTAGAACGATGGAAACTTGAGAGTAAGAAGTAAGAATTTAATCAGTTAAATATAAATAAAGCTTAAAAATTGTGACGTTTGTCAATTTATTTTATTATCAGCTGATTAATTTAGCACTTAATTTATGAAAGTGAGGAGAAGTGTTAACTATGCGTAAGTAGAATTACCAAAAAATACAATTGCACGTAGATTAATCAAAATATTAAATTTTTAGATAAATTGGTGGATTTAAATTGACTTTCACTGATAGAACTGAAATAGAAACTTTTTGTCCATCATTACTTAACAACTCTTAAAAGTGTTAAGGATTGAAAAATGCTCCACTCAAGTACACTCTTAGGTACTTCTTTAGAATGTTACTCCCCTTATAAAAACAAAAGGGAGTAGCAATCTAAAGAAGGTGTGTGGAATGTTCTTCTTTAGACTGTTATTCCCCTTGTAAAATCAGAAGTTTGATATTCCTTTGTCCCAAAGTGCATTGGTCTAATAGTTAATCTCTTTGTCTTAATAGTTATGTAGGCAAATAAATGTATAAATAATTTATATTTGTTAAAAAACAAACAGTGGACTAATAATCTAAAGAATTTCAATTTTCGACCTCAATGTCATTTTATAAAATAAAAATAAAAAACTCAATAAGTTGACTTATGACTTAAAAAAAAAGTTATTTTCATTTATTTTTATAAATTTACAAAATTTGTACACTTTTTTTTTCTTTTTCTTTCTCAATATTACATCTATCTAATATAATACAAAAATATATAATATATATAAAAAAATTCACAGTTCATTCTATAATTAAATGAAAATGATGAAAAATTAAAAGAAAAAAAAATGATGAGTATGATGAATCACTTATGATTAGATGAATGGTTTTGATGTATTCAAATGTAGGAGATTCATGAGAGAAATGAATGATATATCACTTTGGCGCCATACGTTCATATCTTGTTCTTCTGTAAACAAACAAACATTACAATTAACAATGATATTAATTAATAAAAGTTAATAGGAAATATAGCATTAACAACGCTACAAGAAATGACGAAATTAATAAGATATAGTTATATTATAACAATCTATAATATAAGCACAATGCAAATTTTGATAATTTGGAGGTGTATTTTACAACAGATTTTTGAATTAATCGAAAAATGGAATTTAAAGCAATTTTTTAACTCTAATAAATTAAAAACACTGTAAAATGTTTGTCTAGAGCTTAGTAATGTCAGAACTACTAATTAAGTAAGTTTTTGGTATATATTTTTTTTTTTGATTCATCGGAAATATAACTAGGAAAGGCTAACATGTATTTATAATTTCTATCTAAAAGATAAATAACTTTAAAAAACTTATTTTACTCATCATTATTGAATGGATTGGAATTAGATATGACTTTTAGAAGAAATGTAGTTCAGGTGATCGGCATTAAGCTTTATGCAAACTATTTCTAAGGATAAATTTAACATTTTTTAAAGCATCTTATCTTTAAAGTATCTTATCTACAGCATAAGCTAAAAATACTAATACTAAATTACATCTGTTGGAACCTTTCAACTAATGGTCAATTTATTTTTAAATGTTAGAAGTTGTGTTCTTATCTAACTAATATAATTTGGTATTTGTTAAAACAGGAAAATTAATGTTGGCAAATTTGAATAAAAAAGTAATATTTTGCTCCAAAATATAATTTGGAAGTTTCTTATAGGATTATTTTGTTGCATAATTTCCTAAACAGTTTCGTTAAGATGCGTAGATTTAGATCTCATCTACAAAATTTATTGCAAACAGAAAAAAGGAAGTTGTAAAACAAAACATTATAGTTTCATTTTGTAATATTTTATAGGCTTTATATAACGAAAATATAATAAACGAAGAATAATGCATATGTCAGAAATATCTGGGATTATTGTGTTAGTGGATGACCTATTGAATAACCGGTCGCTAGTGGTGGAGAATCTAGCTCTGCAGCTTCGACCAAGTGTCACACTTTACTTATAATATACATTTCCTACATTAAATCTCCATAATGTTATTATTGTTTCCAAATTTTGCTTCCTATTAAGATTTAAATAAAGAATTCGATTATTTGGGAAATAGAGAAAATTATAAAGTGGAGATGAACGTATTGAGTTCATAAAATATTTAAATGATCTCATTCTTTCGCATTTGATAAAATCGATTTTACTGCGTGTTGTTGTCATTGCTAAAAAAGTAATATGTTTCATTGCATTTATTTTGGTAATTAATAACTGTGTATTTTAAAAATGAACTAGATAAGGGGGTTTTCAGAGCGAATTTTTAAATAAAAAAGTAATTTAACAAAGAATGTGTGAGGGCTAAGATTTGATTTATCTGGTAATCAGTCCTATATCAATATAGGAAGAGTTTGTTTGTGTTATTATATAAAATAAAATTTTATTTACCAATTTAGTGGTGGACTGGCTTCCATCCGTGAGATCCGTAAGATCCATAAGATCCGTGAGATCCGTAAGATCCGTAAGATCCGAGACTAGAGATGGAGGAGATACCTCCGTGGCCACCAAGAGAAGAGAGACCCAGTCCATGGCCGCTGCCAAGGGAAGAGATTCCTATTCCGTGACCGAGACCGGAAGAAAGACCGATTCCATGGCCGAGACCGGAAGAGATGCTGATTCCATGACCAAGACCGGATCCGTAGCCAAGACCGCTACCGTAACCAAGACCGCTACCGTAACCCAAACCGCTTCCGTAACCTAGACCGCCGCCGTAGAGTCCACCACCGATACCTCCGATGCCGATGCCGGAGCTGATAGCGACGGGACGAGGAACGACAATGGGCTGAGGAACGGAAACGGGAACAGGCCTAGGTACGGCGACGGGGATGGGCTGAGGTACAGAGACAGGGTAGGGCTGGGGTACGGAGACAGGTACGGGCTGAGCTACGGGTACGGGTACGGGACGAGGAACGGAGACGGGTACTGGCCTAGGTACGGTGACGGGTACGGGGTGAGGAACTGGGACGGCTACAGGCCTGGGTACTGAGACGGGTACTGGATGAGGAACGGGTACGGGTACAGGACGGTTGACGGTAACAGGTACGGGTACAGGCTGAGCTACGGGTACAGCGGTGTTAACTGTGTTGACTGTGACAGGAGCGCCTCCACCGTATCCTCCAATACCCAGACCGGCTCCTCCGAGTCCGTATCCAAGTCCACCAGCGTATCCAAGACCACTTCCGTATCCAAGTCCACTGCCGTATCCAAGTCCACTGCCGTATCCGATTCCACTACCGTATCCAAGAGAACCAACACCGATTCCGCTGTACAGACCGTGGCCTCCTGATAGACCGTGTCCAAGTCCTCCTCCTAGCAGGGCTCCTGAGATACCCTCACCGTAGATACCTCTCTTGTTCTTGACTTGACTCTTCTCTGCAAGCGCAGAGATGGCCAAAGCAACAACTGCAAGAACCTATAAAAGTATTAGTTTTGGATAAGAAATATAAATGTGACAATTATTACTTATATAACAAATGTATTAAAAGAATTTTCCAATCTACATTAAATGTAAACAGTAGTATCTGTTCCCTATAGTGTGTATGATAAACTAAAAAGGAAATTGGTCTTCCAAGCCAAAAATAATTGATTTATATTAAAAGAAATATAAATTCTATTAATTACTTATTATTAGGTATTTAAAAAAAGAAAAATCCTGTTAGAATCAGATGTAATATGTATCATGGACAGATGATAAGTAGTATTAAGTAAGTAGTTTTAAGATGTAATTATTTATCATTGATAGAATATATTTAATCAACTTTTAGCTTTAATTAGTTTTGATTATGGCTTTGTTACAAAATATTAGAATTTAGATTAAAATTATGTACATTAAAATGATTGATTATTCGTCTCAAGTTCGTAATATGTATGGGTTGTTTCATTATAGTTAACAGATTCAAGGAAATATTAATGTGTTGATAGCTAAATTATAATAATATAAGATTGGGTGCTTTATTATTGTCAATAATATCACGGAAAACTTAAGAATTATTGATTCTAGACATTGATTTACAGTATTATTTTCTTGAGTTTCATTCTAGTGTTGAAATCAGTAGTAGAACCAAGTTATTTTTAATAATTATTGTTGGTTGAGCTTATTTTAAACTCAATATTATTTGTTGTTGTTGGTCTGTTTAGATTCAATGTAGAGAGGGTAGTACTGTTGGATGATCAGTAAGTTTGCTTACCTGGATAAGTTTCATATTGGATGGTTAGAGGTGAACTGATACTGTGTCTAAGCTACTAAGGTACTTTTATACCGAGACTTTATCCCTGCTACTCAAGTACCGGGGTAAGCCCACCCCTTGGTCAGTTTAAGCTCCCACCCCCTACCCTTAACGAACCTAAGGTATCATCTTTGGTCGACATGTTGTGACATCCTTCCCGTTGACAACTCTTAAAGTCTTTGACCATCATAAATCAATCTTATAATTGTTTCATAACATACTTAAAAAAACAAAACTTATAATATTTATTGGGAGGTAATTTAATTGGATATAATATAAATGGAACACAACTTGCTGGTTTTATCCTAAATATGTATATTTTTTACAGTTTTAATCTACCATGTAAATCTAAAATAAAACCACAATTAATAGATTAGTTTTGCCACTTATTTAAACGAATAAAAACAAGCACTAATTGACAAAACTTAGTGAGTCTATGTTTAATTTTTCTTCTCTAGGTCTGACAGTTATGCATTTCGTCTGCAACTTCGTTTGTTTCGTAGTTACGACCAAACGCGTTGTTCGATTTTCTTTAAATTTGTCATTGATCCTTGAAGTCATAAATATCGATGTATGTGGATTATTTGTTATGAATTTGATTTTTTTTTTAATCAAAACACTATTGTTATTTATTTTTTTGTATTTCTTGAAATTTGGCAAGAATGTTTCTTGAAGTCTGTAATTTTTTTTTTTTTTAAATGACTATTGAAATTTGTGACGAATGTTCCTTCAAGTCATTAAAATCGATGTATGGGGTTTACTAAAAAAAGATTTACTATTATCAAAAAAAAAACAAAAAAACTTCTTCAAGCGGGGAATCGAACCCGGCCTCTCTCCTTCCGCGTATAAAGCTACCTTCTCTGGAACTAGATTTTTCCAGGAAGAAGAGTTTTATTGTTGGTTTCGAATTTAAATATACCTTAGATTTTTTTAATCAAACCTGTCCGAACAAGTTAAGAGATGATGAGTAATAAATGTTTTTTTCAGAGTTTTCGCCCCCAAATGTACTATTTATTTTCTCTTGGGGTATGATTTTTCTGAACCTGTGTGACAGATTTAATCCAAATAGGCGTATTTTTCCCAGCCAAACCTATGCCCAAACTGTGCTGACGCCTGCATAAGCATAGAGTGCAGACGACGGACAGACATTTTTAAAAACCCCCTTTTTTGAACTCAGTGTACCTCAAAACGAGTAAATTAATCAATATCTTAAATTTGAATTTTTATAAAATGAAATTTGTTATATGTTCAAATCATATGATAGTTAAAGCGAAAAGAAGATAAAGATTTAAATAATTATATATTTATTAATAAATAAGACTACTTTTTCTGTAGGGTACAACCACGAATTAATTGTCATTCAACATGTTTATGACATAACATTTCGTCATAAGTAAATTCAACTTTTATATACACATTTATCTTTTAAATACTTTTTCATTTATTCCAAAAAGTTTTTTTTTTTTTGAAAAATCACAGTTAATACAGCAATATCGGTTGAAAATTAAAGAAGATATATATTCTTTAGAAGTTTTATATTGGGAAATTCAGGAAATAAAAGCCTGGCTTTTGCAATACTCTGATCCCTCCTTGGGTCATTCTCAAGCTTGTCTAGAATCTAGATACTAGATAATTACTTCATGATTGTTATTATTAAAAATTCTTGTTCCAACGTTACATTTTTATTTTCTTTTTGACCATTGTGTTTCTAGTCATATACCTGATTACAGGTTCTGTTTATTGCAATATTTTAACGTTAAAAGAAAAAAAATAATAATAAATATCACGATATAATCATCTAGACTCTAGACTCGAAATATTTCGAAAGTAAGGCTTTTATTTCCTTAATTGACCCAACATATAAAGAATTGAGCCGAGCATTGGTTTCTGCGCATGCCCAGCCTAAAGTGCCCCTGCGTAAGTGCCCTGCGTCCCAAACTGGGCATGCGAAGAGACCAATGCTCGGCTTGTTTCCTCTGTTCGGTTCGGCAGTCTGGACGAGGCTAGTGGTTCAAAATTTCCACCGAAACAGTTGTTCTTCATAAAATCAAATCTTTCTTTTTTAAAAACAAAGATAAAAACTGTATTATGCTCTAATTTGAATTAAGAAAGATTATGTCAGTCTCGACGCAACATCCAGTTAAGAAAATTACAAAAAAATTGAAAATTACGCTGCTTTACAGATTATCTTCAAAAGCAAAAACGATAAATACGGTACAGAATACCAGGAACCTATTATATCCTTGTATCTATTATCTATACATATTTTAACTCAAAAGCCTTGTAAGGTTTACTGCGTTAAATACAATTCAACACTTAACAACTCAAAAACAATAATTGTATAGTTAACAACATAGTTACACATTTTAAAAATCTTCAAAAGATAAATATGTATTATTTTTTAGCTTGACGTTTGTTTGGTTGTCTGTTTTCTATCGACTAAGAACAGTAGCTTTTTTTGGCGAGATAAGCTGATTAGTTTTTAGGTCATCGATAAGTATTAGAGCTAAGTGAATTTAATTAATCCTTAGTAAAAATATAGATAAATAAATAAATATCTTTATTCCTCGCTTATACATAAACTAATGCATGTACAGTACATACAATTTCTTTTCTTCGAACATGTACATTTCACATATTTTTATATATAACCTTATGATATATGTCTTATATATACCTTTTGTGGTATTTATTTAGATAGTTACTCCCCTTTGTCTTTTTAGAATATAAATTACTTTGACTAAATAATTATTAAGAATCATTAATCCAGAGTAATTGTGTGTATATTGGTGTGTACCTGGTCTGGTATGACAAAACATTGTATGATTGTAAATGTTATATGATTGAAATTTTCGGATTATATGTTATATTTTATATTAAACTAGCCGGATCGGTGCGCTACGCGCACCTTATCCGTCTAGAAGTTGGCACTGTGTGTAAATAATAATTAAAGCAATAAAATTAAGATATTTTTATTGTTACATGATTTCGTATTTTAGTAGAAGTAGGTTATATTATTTTTTTTATGAATTTTCAATAATTCTATTTTATACTACCTTCAATTGTCAATTTTAGTTACAATAAGTCTATGTAACAAATTTAAGTTCTTTAAATCCACTGGAAGCTAAGATAATAGTATCTGATTAAATCCAATATGGCGGCCATATGTTGAAGTGAAAGTACCTTTAATTTTCTTCTTTAGCTACCATAGGCCTATGTACCAAATTTTAGATCTCTAGTCCTCTGTAAGCTGAGATAATAGAGTTTTATTAAATTTAAGATGACGGTTATAAATTAATACAGTGGCCATATTATGTTGAAGCGAATATCTTTAATTTTCTTCTTTAGGTACCATAAGTCTATGCACCAAATTTCAAATTGCTAGGTCAACTGGAAGCTGAGATAATAGAGTTTATTAAATTTAAGATAGTGGTTATAATTTAATATGGTGGCCATATGTTGAAGTAAAAGTGTTTTTAATTCTCTTCTTTAGGTACCATAAGTCTATGCACAAAATTTCAAATCTCTAGGTCTACTGGAAGCTGAGATAATAGAGAGTTATTATATCCAAGATGGCGGTTGTAATTCAATATGGCGGCCATATGTTGAAGTGATAGTACCTTTAATTTTCTTTCTTAACTGCCATAAGTCTATGTACCAAATTTCAGATCTCTAGGTCCACTTGAAGCTGAGATAATATAATGTGAATAAATCCATGATGGCGGCTATAATTCAATATGGCGGATATATATTGATATATATTCAATATATCAAAATAAAAATGACCTTACTTTTCTATTTATGATACACTCTATCTATGTACCTACCAAATTTCAGATCTCTATGTCAATAGGAAGTAGGAGAATTACTGATGAATAAATCCAAGATGGCGGCTATAATTCAATATGGCGGACATATATCGAAATCAAAATGGTCACACTTTTCTATTTATGGTACACTCTGTCTATGTACCAAATTTCAAATCTCTATGTCAATGGGAAGTAGGAGAATTTTTGATGAGTCAGTCACTGTCACTCTTAGTTTTATATATATATAGATTATTTAATATTAGATTTTTTTTGGTAGTATTCATACTACGGATGTTTAGATTTTGATTTAAATCAAATTATAATTATTTTTAACAACGGGAGATAGACAGAGAAAAATAGTCTCCAGGGCTGGACTTGAACCACGGGCCTCTATTTCCAGTTCAGCGCTCTGACCAACTAAGCCCCTAATACAAAGGGCCGTGGTTCGAGTCTATTTTTCTCTGTCTGTCTCCCGTTGTTAATAATAATTATAATTTGATTTAAATTAAAAATTATTTAATATGTTACAGGATCTTGGAATAAAATATATTAAGGTTTCTACAGTCTTTTTAGGGTTTCGAGGTCGTCCCCCTTACGTCCGTCCGTCCGTCCGTCGCATCTTGGAGTATATCTCCCGACCTACTGAAGCTATAGAATTGAAATTTAGTGTATAAGTTAAACTATTTTGCCCAAAAAAAGAAAACCTATTGCGAACTTAAACAATTCAAATTTCTGCGATCTGCGATCAATTGCGAATAGATCGCAATATGTTATATTCTTTTGAATTTTCAAGTTGGGTATCATTTCAAAGGTATTAAAATGTAAGTTACAAATATGTATCACGTTTCCAAAATGGTGGCCATTTTACCCCCAAAAAAATTAAAACAAACCCAAAATGTACCCCCCCTGCACTACCCCATTAGGATAGGTCCTAAAATGAGGTAAAAATACATAAATATATATCTCTGTAGTCCAATAAAATTTCCGGGAGTTGATCTAAAAAAAGTGAAATTTTAAAATTTTAAGAGGGCCGTAACTATGGAGCCCCAAAAATTTTGTGATTTGAAAAATCGAAGTTGGGTATCATTTTAAAGGTATTGAAATTTGGTTCACAATAATATATCGTGTTTCCAAAATGGCAGCCACTTTACCCTTAAAAGAATTCAATAAGTACATACCGAAGCACACCTTGTTTCTTTTAAGTGAACAATATATATTTTTGTTAAAATAAAAAAATATATATTTATATATATTGAATTCTTATGACCGAAGAAACACTTTTAGTAACTTGCTGGCGAGTACTTGACGGTATTTTTTTGTAATTGATGTTGTTTGTTCCTTAGATATATTCAAGGCTTCTAAGAGAAGTTTTTCTTTATCATTGATTTCTGAAATTAGAATTTTGTTTTCGGAAAAATTGATTTGATGATTCATCTGTTTGGAATGTATAGCAAGGGCAGTTTTATCATCCTGTGCTCTGATATTAGCAATATGCTGCTTTTGCCGGTAGCCCCATGTTTGTTGAGTTTCACCTATGTAAAGACCCGGACAATCTTTACACGGTACTTGATATACTACACTCATTTTCTCTTCCAACTTAAGTTTATCTTTTAATTTAGTAATTTAGGGCAATGAAATTACTTCTTTACTCCGTTAAAAATTAAAACAGAATACTGGTTATATATTGCAATTTGGTCATATAATAATAATTATAGGACTATAATAGTACATTACTTACTACTAGGTTTGTTTCCTTTATGTAAATTTTATTGGTTGTAGGGTCTGTAGGAAAGAATAAAAAGCTCACTTTTGCAATATTTCGACCCCTCTTTGGGTCATCTTCAAGCTGAAAACACATTTATTGTCAATAACTTCAGTAAATTTGTTCCATTTTGTAACATATTACATAATTAAATTGCTTTTTATAGCTACCTGACTAGAATATTACTGTTGCATCCTATTCATGGTAAAAAACTTTTAATTTAAACCAGGGTGGTTTTCAATCTGAAATAATTAATTCTGTTAAAAAGGGTCCATGTGAATTATAATTGAGATTCATTTGGATATTAAATATGTTGTACGTATTGTTAAAAAGGGGTTATTACTTTCTTCAAAAATCTATTGTTATTCTATGTCTATGTCTGTCACTATTCAATGCTTCAAAATTATTTAAAAAATCAATACACATATACCTACTAAAAACAAGGTAGCCTAACCAAATCCAACTATGTCAATGCATGTCTGTAATTTCATTAATTTAAATTATTCATCAGATTAATTATTAATTATGTATGCGTATTGGTGTGTAGCTGGCCTAGTAAGGTAAAAGTATTGCATGTTTATAAATTATTGTTATGGTTAAATACTTTAATTTAAAAATTACAAGTATAATATATTATAAGAACAATTTTAACTACTTTTCAGTAACCAAAATGTTAAAATGTTTAAATCATTGCGTATTTAACCATTAATTCTTAGTTGGAATCCTTTGAGATAATGGATAAACAAAGTTTAAACACTATCAAATCTTTATTTTAAGCATCGTTATTCTTAAACTTGAAGATAATGAATGAACAAATGTTTTTACTTAAAAAATAATAATAAAGGCAGCATGTAAATCCAATTATATGAAATTAATAACTTTATATTTATACATTTTGGTTGTGTGAGTCAACAGAAAGTTAATTATATGTACCTAGTTAATTAATTAATTAAGAGAATGTTTTATATTTGTATTAATAGTAACTTTAAAAATTACTATTAATACTATTACTATTATTGCCACCACATAACAAATAGTTTGCGAATCTGATACGAGATGTCATGACTGCCCATTTTCTATGTGAAAGATTTTTTTTTCACTTACGCTTACGAGATCTCGCATGTGCTTGCAGAAAAGCCTCCCAAACTCCCAAGGCCAATGTAATGCAAATCTCAAAACCACTATTTGGTAGTTACGAGGTGACACTTCTTAGCTTCTTCTCGAGAAGAAGATGATGACCTAGAAGCAGATGTGAGGGACAGGCCCGCGGCGCGGTAAGCATGTGTGATGCGCTCTGGGCCCGAAGACTCTCGCACCCCAGGCCCGTCCAATTGTCAAGAACCATTATCCGTTAGTGCATTAATTTAGTTAACAATCTATTCTCTCAATACGATGGTTGCACCATTAAATATTTAATAACTCTAGTTCTAGGACAAATTAATTAGTAATAAATATTCGTTTTAAAGAGCATTAGTGTGAGGTTTAAGCACCCCAATCAGAAATTAAATCGGTCCACAATTGCGGCCGCTATAAGATCTAAAAATTACAGTAAAAAAAATCTTGAAGGTAGAACCGATGGAGGTACGACAAGATCTCAGGACTATTATAGTTGTAGATCTTTTAAAAACAGTTGCCGCTGGTGCAATCTGCTATTCGATATGACTTACCGTTTTGCCGCAAAATAAACTTTAAAGTTTTGTCCGCAATCTTCAATTTTTAAGGAATATTATATCTAAATTTATTTATTTTTTTTTTAACATTTCGAACTTTACCAGTCGGTTTGGGACAATTTCCGACTAAACGCAAAAAACCGCGAGTGCCAAGGGGTCTAGAAGTATACCAAAACATGTTGTTTAGCGAGTCTGTGGCTTTTGGTTATGTGGTGGATCATTCGGTCAACCTAATTATTTTAGGTTATTTTTTATACTTTTTACTTTCTCACATAAAGAGAAAGTATTATTAAGGCAAGAAAATTCGGTTTTGAGATTTTTATTGATTTTTGGAGGCCCCCTGAGTCCAAAAAAGAAGCTTTTAAAAAATGTTTGTCTGTTGTCTGACTGTGCAGACGTCTGGAGCCTAAACAACAGGGCCGATTTTGACAAAATTTGGCATACATGTTCAGAAAAATCATATCTTGAGGAGAAATCGAATAATTAATTTTAGCTCTAAATTTGAGGGCGCTACCACCCAAATAACTCTGGAAAAACGTAAAAAAATTATTTCTCGAAAACTGTTCTAAAAAATTCTAAATTGTAGTGCAGTTAAGATCTAGTTCCTGGGAAAATGGCTTTAAACGTGGACGATAATAGGTCGGGTTCGATTCCCTACCCAAGAGAAGTTATTTTTATGATAAATTTCGATGAAATGTTTAATAATAATAAAATGTGCCAACGAAACCTAATAAATTTTAAAAAACTGAGCTAAGTAATTATGAACTCGTATATGAGAAAGTTTGTATGAGGTGTTTTGGACAGATTTATTTATTTTTTTTTTATTTATAAAATTGTTAATATCTTTGGTCCTACTGTCCTACTCAATATTTTTCGATGAAACCAAGTCTACAAAATGCACAACATGCTTGCACCTATAAAGTTGGACTGGTGGCGCAGATATATATATAAAACAAGTTAAGGCCGGATTCTGTTTTTGGAATTTATGAAATGAAAAATTATCCAACAATATTTGAATTCTGATATATAGACAAAACTTTAATTTTATATAAATGCATTTATTATTTTCTTAAAGTTATTCGTTTCGTATAAAAGCACTGCTCAGGCTTTTTATTAATATTAATTAAGGTTGTGACGGCCGACGTGCCGACAGCCTTATACATTCTATTTAACATTGGCGTTGCGCCTAAACATTTTTTGGGCCTAACATCGTGCGCCCCAAAACCTCTGAGCCCCTGGGCCGGGGCCCACCGGGCCCATTTATTAAATAGGCCCTGGTGAGGGAGAACCTACAGACCCTCGGAGTTGTAGCTTGGAGAACTGTGGTCCAGGATAGAGATAAATGGCGAGAAACGGTTCAAGAGGCCAGGGTCCACTAGGATTGTATATATGAACCAGCGCAAGTCAAGTAAGTAATAAAAAAAAACCATTCCATTAATTAATTAATAACAAAGTTAATCGGCCAAATTTCATCTACATTGGATGACTATATGAGGGTTCATTAGCATTCCAATGATTTTTACTCCAGCCAACCACTCACAAACAAAATTAAAACTAATTAAAAGAAATTACAAGTAGTAGTAGTCTAAGTCTAGTACTTAGTACTTAGCCAAGTACTGCTACTAGAACGGGTAGGACGAACCACTTGTTCGAACCTTACAATTACGCCAGCTTTTAGGCCCTTTTTACGCCCCGTGTTGGAGAGTTCTAACTACATCATACATTTGTACATTGTACCACCGAAGCGAGTATACTGAGGACTGAGGTCATTAATAAGCTATATGTAAGCATTATGCATGCGTAATAGCGTGGGGGAAGAGTGTCCCATAGGAAAAGAAATTACTAAGTTTCAATAAAATCTTTATTAAAAAATGGCGAACCTTAAAAATGCAAAGGAATTACTAAATCTATATATATAAAATCCAAATACCACTCACTGACACATCACGATATCTCTGAAACTACTGGACCTAGGACCATGAAATTTTGTAGGTGTGTACCTCTTACCTCCTAGGTGCTCGCTAAGAAATATTTTTAATGTCCGCCATTTTGATTCAAGGTGGCGGCCATTTTTATACAAAATTCGACAAGACGATATCTCCGGAACCAATTGCATTAGAACCTTGAAATTTAGAAGTTAGTTTCCTTTTATGAAATTAGTAACTTTTGATAAATGGTTTTTCAATCGGGCATTTCGATTCAAGATGGCGGCCATACATATATAAAAGTCAACGTATGTGTGTATGTTCTTTATACAAATTACAGTTTTAGTCCGATCTCGATGAAAATTTGCACACTTGACCTCCAAATCATGGAGAACATCACTGTCTACATGGATTTTCGAAATTTAATTTGTGTACACAGGTGTACGGGGTACAAATGTCAAAGTAATGAATACCCTTCATGATGCATATCGATGAAAAGCTCTTTAAGAGGACAGTAATTGTTGTTATGTACAGTTTTATCATATTTTCACTTAGGAGGGGGGTAAAATTGAAAAATATAGCTATATCTTATATAAAAAGAAGTGTATCCGTATGAGGGTGTCTTTTATACTAATTTGATGAATATTTACTCACTTTTTCTTAAAAACAAGATGAAGGTCACTGCCTACATGAGATTACGAAATTAAAATTTTGGTACACAGGGGTACGGGGTACAAGTAATGAATACCCTTCATCTTCATGATGCATATCGTTGAAATGCTCTTTAAGAGTACAGTAATTGTTGTTATGTACAGTTTTGTCATATTTTCATTTAGGAGGGGGGTAAATTTAGGATATTTGCAAATTATCTTATCAAAGAGGAGGGGGATATAAGTAGGAGGGATAGAATCTAGATATTCTCGCATAGTAAAATAATTTGTATATTTGTATGCTTTCCTGGTAGTTTGTAAACTTATCAAATTTAAAAACACTCCGTAGCGAAGCACGGGTATCCAGCTAGTATTTAATAAATCTCTTGTTTTATGAATTGGTCTCACAATTCGCATCCGTACATCTGTCAATATATTTATTTTTAATTTTACAATTAGGTAATTATTATTATCAATTTTCCAACACGTATTGAGGTTTTCTTTGTCTCAAGGTACATGGGTCTAAATATCCCTTTGTCTTAAAAATAACAGACTAAGGGATATATACTACTCTGCACAAAATGTTCCATTGTCTAAATAACAACTTCAAAGGGATTTAGCGGATTGGGAAAAAAGTATAGTTATAGTTATAATACACGTTGAAACACCTGTTTAATTTGAATTGGTTTGTTCCAACCACACTTCACACTGGTTTGGAACTGTCCGACGCGTGCGCATCGGACCACATTTGAACGTTTTTTGCTAATGCACATGCGTCGTACAGTTTGTATTTAGTTTGGAACTAGTTTGAGTTGTGGTTGGAACAAACCTAATAGTTCCTTGGGTGGATGATTGGGTGAGAAATAAATTTGAAATTATCCACATTTTTAGGGTTTCGAGGTCGTCCTAGAAACCCTTATGCTTTTGGTAGTTCATCCGTCCGTCCGTCGCAACTTGGAGTATATCTCCCAACCTACTGACGCTATTGACTTGAAATTTGGTATATAAGTTAAACTTTTTTGCCCAAAAACAGAAAACCTATTGCGAACTTTAACACTCCAAATTTCTGCGATCTGCGATCAATTGCGATCACCGCGCAATATTTTACATTTTTTGTAATTTTCAAGTTGGGTATCATTTCAAAGGTATTGAAATGTAGATTACAAATATGTATCGCATTTTCAAAATGGCGGCCATTTTACCCCCCAAAAAATTCAAACAAACCCAAAATTTACCCCCCCTGCACTACCCCATTAGAATAGGTCCTAAAATAAGGCAAAAATACATAAATATAAATCTCTGTAGTCCAATAAAATTTCCAGGAGTTGATTTAAAAAAAGTAAAATTTTAGAATTTTTAGGGGGGCGTAACTAGGGGGCCCCAAAATTTTTGTGATTTGAAAAATCGAAGTTGGGTATCATTTGAAAGGTATTGAAATTTGGTTCACAAAAATATATTTTGTTTCCAAATTGGCGGCCATTTTACCCCCCTAAAAATTAAAACAAAACGCAAAAAAAAATGTCCCCCCCCCCGCTAGCCCAATAGGACAGGTCCTAAAAATAAGGCAAAGACACAAAAATATGCGTCTCTGTGGTCCAATGATATTTCCGGAAGTTGATATAAAAAAGTCAATTTTAAAAAATTTTAGGGGGGCGTAACTAGGGGGCCCCAAAATTTTTGTGATTTGAAAAATCGAAGTTGGGTATCATTTGAAAGGTATTGAAATTTGGTTCACAAAAATATATTTTGTTTCCAAATTGGTGGCCATTTTACCCCCCTAAAAATTAAAACAAAACGCAAAAAAAAATGTCCCCCCCCCCCCTAGCCCAATAGGAAAGGTCCTAAAAATAAGGCAAAGACACAAAAATATGCGTCTCTGTGGTCCAATGATATTTCCGGAAGTTGATATAAAAAAGTCAATTTTAAAAAATTTTAGGGGGGCGTAACTAGGGGGCCCCAAAATTTTTGTGATTTGAAAAATCGAAGTTGGGTATCATTTGAAAAGGTATTAAAATTTGGTTCACAAAAATATATCGTGTTTCCAAATTGGCGGCCATTTAACCCCTAAAAGAATTCAATAAGCGCATACCGAAGATAGTAAAGAATAATAATGTATGCACATCTTGATTTTTTAAAGTGAACATAGATATTAGTGTTTAAAAAAAATATAATAATAATTATAATTAATTCTTATGACCGAAGAAACCCTTTTAGTAACTTGCTGGCTAGTACTTGACGGGATTTTTTCGAGACGTTTTCGGTCTCTTCTTGTCAAGTTTCAGCTTGATTGGATGACTGGAAGAGGGTTAACTTGCCTTCCAAAGATTATGACACAGGCACCCATCCACAATAGTAAAGTTAATATAAAAAATTTAAAAAATAAAAGACCTATCCTCTTCCTAAGTCTGTGCTCTATAAATTTTGCTAAATCAATAATTTAATTCTTAGTAGTAGTAAATCAAAAGAAGGATATTAAATTAATTTGACAATAATAGCTTGTAAAAACATAAAATCGCGAGGAAGCTATGTGCCATACTAATTAACAGACTATTTTAAAATGTAAATTAATATTAATTAAATAATATCATTATATCTATCCTTCAATGACATTTTTTTCATAAAATCATTTTTAAACTCAAAACTAGTTAGCATTGTCTATTTCTCTTTCATTTTTTTGCTCTATTTATTTTCTAGTTTTTGCTGTAAATATCTATTTAAGGATGTGAATAAAAAGGCAGTAATAGTTTAAAAAAATTAAAAAAAATTTATAACTTCTTTTGATTTAAAAAAACCACTTTCAAGGTAACTCACCTAAGAATAGTGAACTTTTTATCTTCCTTCATCAAATTACGTTATCTTACTTTAGTATTTAAAAAACTAACTACATTTGAGTAAAAAACACAGATAAAATGGGGGGGGGGGGAAATAGAATAAAATAAAGTTTGAATGCTTACTGTTTAGTTTGATCTTATAAATGCTATGCTTACGTTTCTTTAAACGGAACACATACAAGGTATATAGCCTGAAGAGTTGAGCTGTACTTGTAGATAATTACCCCTGAAAAAGGTCAGCACAAGTTCTCAACTTAACTCAACTTGTTTCCCCATTTATATCCTATTTAATCTCCCAAGGCTCAATACATTTCGACTCAAATCTATATCTACTTCCATGCATGGGAAACTCACAAACAAAATTATAATTGAA
>KZ651721.1:80261-96678 GCA_001010745.2 Gerris buenoi
CCCCCCCCCAAAACTTTATATAATGGCTAGTCCTAAAATTTCGAAATTATTCATGGTTATACCGTATGGTTGGGCGATGAAAATGTCCCAAAAAATTTCATTTATCTTGTCGATATTACCGATAAAAAACATTGTGACCCCCCGGGCGATCGAACCCGGGACTCTTAGGATCATAGAAAAAAAATCATAATTACATAACGGGTATGCTTTATCATCTACAAAACCCTAAAAAGTACTTGGACGCAAGTACTTCCCTCTGATTTTTTAAATTTATATTTGGATTATATTTAGCCTTTTATAATGACATGGTTTGCATCTCAGAGAGCAAGTTGAAATAATTTAAAATGGAAATTATCTTTATTATACCTTTTACATTTTTTAATACTTATTCGTAAATTGGAATAATTAATAAACTAACTGTTTACCAAATACAGTAATAATTGATTACATTGGTCATTGGTCTATAGTTTAATTTATGTATACTGAAATCATTTATAACCTGATTTAACATAAACAAAGAAAGTAATGTGTCACAATCTAAAGTTGTAAGCGTGCGCAGTACGATTTTTATCTCCTATTTTTCTTGTCTCCATGGGGTCACTGTTTCGCCTTCAAACCCTACCTAACGTTCCATCTCCTTTATTTAACACCCTTTGAAAACAGCCACTAAGGTTAAAGGATGTGGAGGAAGGTATCACTCTAGTACTAGTAGGTACTTTTTGGGCATTCTAAGACATAAAATGGCGTCTCAGAACAAAGGGCCAGAACCCCCCACTCCTCCGTTTTTGTCTTGTCCGGACAATGGGGCAGAACCCACCAATCCTCCGTTTTTGTCTCGTCTTGTCGGGGGTCTGAGGGGGGCCGAACGGGGCTCTGAGAGGGTCTGAACCCCTCATTCCTCGTATCCAGGTGGTTAGGTGTGGTCAGACACGAGTCTAAAAAGGGAGGAGTGAGGGGTTTAGACCCTCTTAGACCCCCGTTCGGACCCCTCAGACCCCCAACAAGACGAGACAAAAACGGAGGATTGGGGGGTTCTGGCTCTTTGTTCTGAGACGCCATTTTATGTCTTAGAATGCCCAAAAAGTATCTTCTCACTTTCTTAGCACGATGATAGGGTTCGGGAGACTAATAAAAAAATCGGTCAGAGACAACTCAGACTCATAATTACTTAGCTCAGTGTTTTCTTTTAATTAAAACCAAGATAATGGGTATTAATCAGGAAATAGAAGAACCTATATAATACGTGTGGAGTGTGGACACAGAAGAATTCGAAGTAGTTAAAGAGTACGTATATATTTGGGAACTTAAATAATCTGCCATAAAAATCAAGAAAGAGAAGTAAGTCGCAGAATAGCACAAGGAAGGCAAGCGTAAAACAAATACAGACACTTGTCTAGGTCGGACGTTAAATTGCAAGAAAAGAAAAAGTTATGGAATATGTACATACTGCCGGTTTTAACCGTGGGTACTAAAGAAAAGTAAATCTGATGGAAAATGTTTCCTGATGTGAGACACGGATATCTGTCTTGGAATTTTTTTAAATAATTTTGTAAGACTAATGACTGGTTATTGTATTGTCATCGGAAACACATGCAATCTGTGCAAGTTTCAGCGTTCTAGGTTGCCTGGAAGTGGGTCAAACTTTGCTTACAAGATAAGATTTGTCCCAGACAAACATGTAAACCCAATTAAAAACTTTAAAAAAAATAGATTTAAATACTCGTACTTAAAAATCAACTTAAGAATAATATTTTTTAATTAACTACTTTTAATACTTATGTGGATTGGCTTATTTTATACTTACCAGGTCATAAAAACCACTTTTATGTTATAAAAAGCCTATTATCATAAATACTCACTAATATCCATGTCAGTACTAATTTAGTTTGGTTACCCACATCCACTCATAGGTAGGTAAGCAACTAAATAAAGTGTCATGTGATAAACATTTAATTGTCTACCCACCCTATATTTTTTTACTGAATTGCTTTAAGGAATTCCTTTGTCTATATAACTATAAAGACAAAGGTATATTAATAGTATATTAATTTTGGCAATATACTTGGATACACTCTTATGTAGGTAAGGAACTAAATTAGGTGCTATGTCAAATGTTAAATTAGATGCTATGTAGGGTGGGGTACCCTCAGTGGCGGTGGTTAGATATTGGGGGCCCCCTGCAAACTTTTAGTGGGGCCCATCTATTTCCCTTCCAGGGCCCCTAGATCCCCGGGTCCCCTACGCCGCGGGGTCTGCGGGGCCCTTATCGCCGCCACTGGGTATCCTACATTTTGTTTACTGAACAAAGAGGACAAAGAAATTCCTTTGTCTAAATAACTATTAAGACAAGGGATATTTGTCCATAGAACTTGGGACAAAAGGAGATCACTATCCTCAGAATAAAGTTCAAAAAAGAGTTAAAACAAGGTGTGAATATATTTTATACACGTGCGTTGTCTAATTATTAATTAAACCATTTCATAATATCACACAAGGGAATACTAACATAATTAATTTAGGAGTAAATGAGTAAACCAATGAAATGAGTGCTTCATTTCTATATAAGCCCGATAGTATTTGGAACTACTAAAATAAGCATTGATTTTTCTTTCATAATGTATACATTCCTCATTCGATTTCGAAATGGCCCATTTATAGACCAAATTCATTTAACTCATAGATTTCGTCTCTTAATCTTGAAACCAAAGCGACCTTATTATTATTATATTTTGATAAGAAGTATTATAACTATTAATATCATAACTTCTAAATAACTATTAACATTATAACTGTTAATATTATAACTATTAATATTATAACTAATAATATTATAACTATTAATATTATTACTTCTAAATTTATTATTCATAAATACCTGAATTGGGAAAAACAAATTGTTTAAAGTCAAGAATAGGAGCTTCAGTGAAGGTAATCATATAATAATTAAGATACAGTCTCTCCTTATAAAAAGGGTAATTATTTTTTTAAAGATCAACTAGACCTCTATAAAACTATCATCAATGCCGAGCAAGGAAGAAATTACTAATTGCATTAATCAAGTAATTATATAGGTTGAGTTTACATGATGTCCGAGACTATCTTATAACAATTTATAATTACTAGCTGGATACTCACGCTTTGCTAAGGAATGTGAAAAAATTGGATTTTTTTTAAATTTGATAAGTTTATAAACAACCATTAAAAAATAAATGAAATTCTCAAGCATAACAAAAATTGATAAATGTTAATATTCTTACTAACATGTCGTTACACAATCAAATAAAAATATGATATTTATTGTCATATCATTTTTGGGCATCTTTTAAATAAGGATTGTATAAATAGTATTTTTTAAATGTATGTACTATATTAAATCATTCAATTTTCTTTTTTTTTAAATCTATTGTTCACTTTTAAATATTTTTTGTATACGTAAGTGTAGAAGTAATTTTAGGTTTCTGTACAAAGTACAAAAAGAAACCTTATATAACGGCTCAGTCTGTCTGTCCCTCATAAACTACTATTATAGCTAGAAACATGAAATTTGGCACACAGGTACATCTCGGCATTTTAGGCAACTGGGCAAATTTTGGAGTTTTTTCACTTAATATTTCCAAGATGGCGGCCCTGCCAATATGGCGGGTGACCAAAAAAAAGTTTTTAGCTACCATGGTATGTTATACATCACTTTAAAGGTCTTGAAGTGTAGAAAAAGAATACGCAACTATTAAACTTAATATTTAAACTTATAATCGTACAGAAACCGGCGATTATCGCCTCACGTACTTACGTGAAGCGCGCCTTACTTGTTTTAAATTTAATTCAATTGCTACCTATTTTTTTACAATCCTTTTGGGGTCCATAGACAAAAACGAGGTACTTTATACATTCCTGCGCTTGCATGTCTATAACGCACTTGATCTATGACAGTACCTAAAACAAACATTTGAAACCTTGTGTGCAATAAAATAACCCAAACACAGGAAAATTATAGGGGAAGCCCCCAAAAAAACCATCCCTCAAAAACAAGGTGTTAAAGCTTAAGGCCAGAATTTTTTTAAACCGGTAATGCATGATATATTAGGGACCCCGAAATAAAAGAGGAGGACGTCCTGAGAGCAAATGTGTATTTGGTTTAAATTTAAATCAACGAAAATATTTAAAAAAATAAAAAATAATAATTATGGATATTCTTTGTAAATAAAAAGGGTTTTAAGGAAATTTTTCATACGTCGCATGGTCCCCGGTTTGCAAAAGTTATTTTTTAAAAATGTCGATCTACCGGACGCTTACGGACGCATATCTGGATGCATGGAGCCTAAACTACTGGGCCAAGTTTGGTAAATTTTGGCATACATGTTCAGCAAAAATTATATCCCGAGGCAAAATCGAGAAATGTGTCTTAGCTCTAAATTTGGGTAGCCACTGCTTCAGAAACTCTGAAAAACAAATTATGGATTAATATCTAGTTTCTGAGAAAACCCGGGTTCACAACCCGCCAGGGAGGATTTTTTTGTATGGTAAATTTTGACAATATGCACAAAATTGACAAAAATGATTATGTCGGTACTCATACTAGTTATGTTTCACAGGTCTGCTTGTCTTTTTTTTTTTTTTTTTTTTTTTTTTTTTTTTTTTTTTTTTTTTTTTTTTTTTTTTTTTTTTTTTTACACGACAGTGTCTTTATTCTTCTTTAAAATTCCCATAAAATACTAGAGATCAAGGTCAAGGTTAGACTCTAACCTTGACCTTGATCTCTAGTCTAACCTTGATCTCCGACATGAAGTAGACTAGACTCACTTTTTATCTTTTTGAACTAATTTTAACTACTTTTTTGTACATGTAACTTTACTTCGTCCACTTTCCGGCACTGATAATGGCCTTAAAATGGCTGAAAGCTGCTATGTAATTCGCAATAAACTAATTAACCAGTGGAGAGACTAATTTTTATTATTCTTTATAACAACGTAATTTATTAAATTTTCACAACTCAAGCTAAAAATCTGCAAATAACTTGAAAGCACTAATTATTTATTATAAAAACACAATATTAAATCAAAACTGGTAGTATAATAAGTATTTTGACAAAAATCCGATCCAAGAAATTGCTTCTATGAGCCACAATAAAAAAAAAAAAAAAACTGGAGACATATCAACCAAAACTCACGTGTAGAGATGGTCAGGTGGTAAACCGCTGACACCACCACCACCAGTCCACTGTAATTTTTTTATTTTATTTTGCCTTATCCTTAAAAGGTTAATATTTTTATAATTCCCTCAAAATATTTTTTAATCTCTTGTTCTCTTGTAAACATTTTTGACGCATGCAACATTTTTTTTTTTAATTTTACATGATATTACACTTATGGTGAGTAAGTCTAATAAAATTCCTTTTGCAGGCTTTGATTACTTCTTTCTTTTTAACTCCCCCTTCCTAATTTTATTCTTTAGTATATCAATCGGAATAACCTCCGATTGAATAAGTTTCTTTTCTTATAATTTCAGTTGATCTGGGGGTGTTTACGTCATAAGAAGATTTTGACAAGCAAGTTTAATTTGTTAAGAGCAGAAGTTTGCTAAGCTTTAATTGCCTTCTTTTTCTATTTTCAACTTCTTATTTCCTTCAGTTTATTTCCTCCGCCTTGAGTTTTGAATGCCACACTTGTTTCCTTCTCTTTTACTACGCGATGGAGTCAAGTTCCGAAATTATTTATGCTTAGTATTTTTTAAATACGTCGTAGAGAGTAATAACATTAAATTTCGTAAAAATAGAAGTGGAAGATATTTCGGTCCGATTAGATGTAGCCGATTATTTAATAAATAATACCTAATATCATTTATATAATCGAGTAGTGTCCCGACAACAGTGACGGCGACGTACCTCGAAATGGTTTATAATGTTAAAAATTGATGAGCTAAATCTTTGATTTGAACCTGTGTCCTCCAGCACGCGAAGCAATGAGTCTACTATTGTGCTATCCGTTTGTAAACACTACAGTCTAAACTTTCTATTTAAACAGTATACATCGCCATTTAATGGTGTATGGCGCAAGACCATACATCATTAAAAAATTAAAAAAATGATAAGACTAATAGCTCCCTCAATCTACTAAGTGGACTATACCCAGGGCACTATCTGGACATAATGCTAACTTATGCTTAATTCTCTGGAGGTAAACAGCTACATGTCCTAATAGTGCTCTTTACCTCCCCAGCAGGTTGGTTCATAGTGCCTTTTCCAACTGGCTAAATCCGTGATTTTTAGTTTTTGGACATAGTTCTTTGTACCTCTAAAAAAAGGGGGGGGGGGGAAATGAATAGGAAACTGTTAAAACCTCAATTTCGTAAAAAATGGAGATAGTGCCCTTTACTTCACATAAACAGATATTATTTATAAAGAACTAGACATCAAGTGGCCCTTTCTGTTTAAGTGTAACTGGACACCGCGAGACATATTAATTTTAAATGTAACTAATTATTTCTCAGCTCCAGCTCTTTTTTTAATGCAATTAATAAGAAATAACTGAACATCACGTGGCTCATTGGGTTTATGTATCACTGGAGATCGCGAGACTCATTCTTATTGAATATAACTAATGATTTTTCAGATATTTTTCTTGCATTCAATTATTCATTTATTCATTCATAAGTGAGTGGTGTCCTAACAATGGCGACGACTCATCTCGAAATGATTTTTTATTGATAAGGCAAGAAGAATTGCACCACATTTATTCTACCCGAGTCACGGGCTAAGTATTAATATATAGTTTAAATAAATTGGGCAAGTATGTGCTGTCGGCTAACACAAAGGGTCTGTTGGCAATTTAACAAATAGGACGGGTTCGTTATAGGTGGTAATTTTAAAGTTTTGTCATTCCTTGAGTTAGATAGACGCTCCCATACTTAACAAAAAGTTAATTTTAGCTATAACTTGAACCATTTATTATAATGACGCAAAACATCGCCTTTTTTTTGCATTTTTATTGTTCGAACGAAAGTACTCCGACGTTTCTAGCTCATCCAGTTCCTATTATAATACATTTTTAAGTTTTTGGGATAATTTTTTTTAGGTGAGGTACCGTTAGTAACAGACAAGTGCAGGGATGTATAAAGTAACTTGGTTTTATTGGCTACGGAATCTGAAAAACTTGTAAATATAAATAATGTGCATTGTCATCGGATACATATAGGTAATAGTCCAGGAGAGAGCGAGCTGTAAAAAGTGACTGACTAACATCGAGCTAGAATTTTATGTACAAGTTAATCTTTTGGTCCCTTTTAAGGATATGTGGTTGGAAAAGTTCGTCTGCGGGACATAGATGGGCAATAGGCAATTAAAAAAAAACTGTGGAGAATGGTCCTGCCAATTATGGTGGACAATGTGATTTTCATGATCCTGAGTACACAATTAGTAAGTAGACCGAAGATCAAGTTGATGTTAGTTTGTCACGTGATAGTTGGCCACTTTGATTTGGAGTAATGTTTGAATAACTAACTTATCAAGTGACAAATTAACATCAACTTTATTTCTGGTGTACTAACTAATTTTGTACTCAGGATTATGAAAATCACATTGTCCTCCAAAGTGGGCCGAACATGGTCACTCTCCAGTGTTTTTTTTTTTTTTTTTCAAATGCCAATTGTCAAGCTATGTCCTGCAGACTGGAGATGAACTTTGTCGACCACATATTGTTAAAAGGCACTAAAAAATTAACTTTTAAACAAAATCTAAGCTTGATATTAGTCAGACATTTTTCTGCTTTTGCACGCCATCTCCTGGAGTAGGTATAACCTGTGAAAATTTCAGCTTTCTAGGCTGTCAAAAAGTTGATTTGGGTTAAATGTTAATTAAACAATTTGTCAAGTTATAAAGAAAATGTGTTATAAATAATATATGGTATGATTTAAAAAAAAAAAAAAAAAAAAAAAAAAAAAAAAATCTAGCCTGTTAATTTAAATGAACACGTTTAAAATTCCACAATTGTCTAATCTAAACTAGGAATCTTGACCTTACACAAACTTTAAAAAAATGTATGTTTATAAATACATTTCACAGAATTTATTATCCCTATTTTTATAAAGTCCAACTATTCTTTTCTTACATAGTTATCTTTNACTTTTAGATTGAAGACAAGAAATCATAATTTACATAATGGGTATGCTTACTCATCTACAAAACCCTAAAAAGTACTTGGACGAAGTACTTCCCTGTGATTTTTAAATTTGTGGGATAATTTTTTTAGGTGCGTTACCGTTACTAACAGACAAGTGCAGGGATGTATAAAGTAACTTGGTTTTATTGGCTACGGAATCTGAAAAACTTGTAAATATAAATAATGTGCATTGTCATCGGATACATATAGGTAATAGTCCAGGAGAGAGCGAGCTGTAAAAAGTGACTGACTAACATCGAGCTAGAATTTTATGTACAAGTTAATCTTTTGGTCCCTTTTAAGGATATGTGGTTGGAAAAGTTCGTCTGCGGGACATAGATGGGCAATAGGCAATTAAAAAAAAACTGTGGAGAATGGTCCTGCCAATTATGGTGGACAATGTGATTTTCATGATCCTGAGTACACAATTAGTAAGTAGACCGAAGATCAAGTTGATGTTAGTTTGTCACGTGATAGTTGGCCACTTTGATTTGGAGTAATGTTTGAATAACTAACTTATCAAGTGACAAATTAACATCAACTTTATTTCTGGTGTACTAACTAATTTTGTACTCAGGATTATGAAAATCACATTGTTAAAAGGCACTAAAAAATTAACTTTTAAACAAAATCTAAGCTTGATATTAGTCAGACATTTTTCTGCTTTTGCACGCCATCTCCTGGAGTAGGTATAACCTGTGAAAATTTCAGCTTTCTAGGCTGTCAAAAAGTTGATTTGGGTTAAATGTTAATTAAACAATTTGTCAAGTTATAAAGAAAATGTGTTATAAATAATATATGGTATGATTTAAAAAAAAAAAAAAAAAAAAAAAAAAAAAAAAATCTAGCCTGTTAATTTAAATGAACACGTTTAAAATTCCACAATTGTCTAATCTAAACTAGGAATCTTGACCTTACACAAACTTTAAAAAAATGTATGTTTATAAATACATTTCACAGAATTTATTATCCCTATTTTTATAAAGTCCAACTATTCTTTTCTTACATCTTTATCTTACATAGTTATCTTTTACATCTTTTTTTTATGGTTAAAATGTCAAATTTAAATATCATATGCCTAGGGCCTAGGTTAAACTTTGTGACATTGAAATTCTTGTTATTAAAAAAAGATACGTGATCTGTGATCTGTTTTTGTTGATAATTATTTTAAGAATTTTATATTTATATAGGTATTTTTAAAGTTTAGATATAGTCTATATAATACACGTATATAAGGATGAACCTTTGAGCTTGTAAAGCCTCGTCCAAATTAAAACAAAAAAAAACATTGGTCTCTGCGCATGCCCAGTCAGAGATGCGCAGGCGCACTTTAGACTGAGTATGCGCAGAGACTATTGCTCGGCTCGTTTACTCGGTTCGGCAGTCTGGACGAGTTTAAACTTTAGATATAGTCTAATAAAATATAAGGATGTGCCTTTGAGCTTGTTAGGAGAAAGGTGTTAGTGGATAGAAGTGGTTGTTATAAGCCGATATTGCTCGAATCCAGTTAGCTTTACATAATACACACGAAATCCCAAAGGTGACCGTCTGTCTGGTTAACCAGTTTGAAGGAGATGACCCACTACTCTCTGAGCTCCGGCTATCAAAACCGGTTTAACTTGTATAATTAGAACTTACCGACTTTTTACGCCATTTCTTCATTCCGAATCGACTCTTATTCTAGGATGCACTACATTTTAAACTTAAACTGTCCTCATAAAGAAAAGGATCCTAGTAAAAAAAAAATTATAAGGTACGTATTTCATAACTTCAGTGCATGCCAGAATTTAAATTTTAGTTATGCAAGATTAAATACCAGTAAATATACTTAATTATTTAATATACATATTAATCTAATAGAATAATTACAATATTATCATACAGCTAATTTAAACGTATTTGTTAGTCAAAATTAAAATGTATTGTTATTACTCTAATTAAATATTTAAGGGGGCGCGGTCCATCATATTCAAGAAATTGTGTTAATTTACAATATTATCATTATATAGAGTATCTAGCTTTTTTTTTTTTTTTTTTTCAATTAGGATCTTTTTTCTATTGCTTTCATCTCAGGTGGACCTATTTCGCCTCTTTAGATGATATCCACACTCCTGGAACCGCCGGAAAGCTCGGCCGATAGTAGTGAGATGCACTACTAGTCGACAACCAACCTTTTGAGAAAAGCCTTTCTTAACCCATCACTATGGCTTTAGTCGCTTCCTCCATAGTCAAATTAGGAGGTCTATTCATGTTGACACAAACAAACAACTGTATTAATGAATAACTACATGAGAGCTCTCATTTAATCAATAACTGTGAATCATTAATGATGATGATAAAATATGATTAACGATGATCATTACATATGAGATGATGACATCATAATTCATTACATAATGAATCATTAAATATCAGTATAAATTAGAGATAGTCGAAACAGAGAAAAAAGGTGGTGCGTTAAATTTGACGGGGAGTATTTATTCAAACTTGAAACGTCCATACACTAATAATAAAAATATTTTGCATAAATTTATGCATCAGTGATAGTAAGAAAATGTATGTAACAAGAAACATAACTTCAAACAGATTTTGACATTTTATGTTAAAGTGGGAAATGCATTAAAAATAATACAATTTAGTTCATTCATAGAAAAAGTTGAATGATTTTTTAGAAAAACATTTCTGCCACTATGACTCGTTACACAATATGGTTACAAAGAAAATTGTATTTACAAAATAGAACATTACGCGTCTAGTGCGGAAAGCACCATGCGAGTGTCAAGTTTGCACCCGAGCGATAGCGGGGGTAGTAAAACCACACGAGCAAAGCAAATCGCAGCAAGCAAAAATAATAAAGCAAAAAAATGGACAAATAAAAAAGTAAGGATTCAAATTAATCTAATTATTGTATTAAATAATGCATAAAAAAAGGTTACAAAACGATTTTATGCTAATACTCGAATTAATATTCGGGTGATATGATATGATTACTTAATTCATTCCCTAATAACATTCGTAGAGTATAATAAGATATTCGGAGTGACTTTAACATGACAAGCTGTTGAAAATAAAAACAAGCAAGGCATATTAATATCTTAATTAAATCGGATATTTGTTTGCGTAATTTTTTTTTTTTTTTCGAGATGTAAAGAAGGATCATCTTAAAACAGACTAAGTTTCTGAAGAGGTGCAAACAGCATTAACCTAAAAAAACAATGTTTGAAAACAGTCCAACGAAAAGGTCAAAGGCATATTTTTGTCCGACATTAGTCCTGTAAGAAACTGGACTTCGGTTATTTTTTTCTATTGCATAACAAAGGAGAATCGTATGTCCAAGAATTGGATTTCGTATCTCTTTGAAGTCGGTTGACCGGTAGATTGTGTAAATAATTCAGTATTTTATTTTTCTTTTTTTGGAGTCTTGGCTTTTGAAGCGTCGTTTTCATCGTTATGGTGCAAAATGTCAACTTTTAAAGTTAGATTCATTAACGAGGAACCCAGTGGCTTGATGACTTAATGACATATATTGATGACAACAAACACTAAACGACTCGATGATGTAAGTGCAGTCAAGAACAAAAAAGAAACAAGTTTATAGACAATGTGTAAATGCATTCATCATCATTATATGGACAAATATCCTCAATAAAAAACCGTGCAGCTAATCTTAAAAGTTCTAAACATAGAGAGAAATATAATATAACAACGATATCTGACAAGTAAAGGATTCCGTTTTTAATTATTGTAATTATGTACTATTTCTTTTCTTTTCAAATTAATTAAAACTT
Organism: Gerris buenoi; assembly: GCA_001010745.2. NCBI lineage: Eukaryota > Metazoa > Arthropoda > Insecta > Hemiptera > Gerridae > Gerris > Gerris buenoi. The sequence continues at coordinate 92,203 of KZ651721.1, forward strand.
AAAGAACAAACTTGATCACTTTGAAGGTAAAAACATCCACCATAACACTCAATCAGATAAAATATAATGGTGGGTTCAAAACATCCGTTTTTTACGCGCGTTTTGACTATTACATTACGCGTCTAGTGCGGGAAGTTGCATTTTGCATGCGAGTGTGGAGTTCGTACCCAAGCGACAGCGAGAGTAGTAAAACCACACGAGCAAAGCAAAATGCAGTTATGGCACGAGTTGCTACTTTATCTACGATTGTTGGATTTTAATAATAAATACAGAAAAAAATATTTAATAAACTTCCTGCATGTAAGTTCGTATTTCTCTTTTGATAATAAAGACATAAATTCATTAGTTTCATTTTGTGCCGAATTAATTATTTCGGGGATTATTTCTCCTCAATTTTGTCATAATGACATAAATCACTCATTGTTTTGCACTATTAACTCGATATTAAAAGTTACTTTAATTAAACAAACAGCAAATTAGTTTTGTTAAATGTAAACTAACTCGCTAATCGTGCGTTAAGGTGAAGAATTCTTCTTTTTTTACCGCACTAGGGTGTTAAAAAGAGGGATTATGAAACGCGCATGCGCAATGTATACAAGTACGTAAAGAATCACTTTCTACGCATCTAAACAGAGATAAATGTCGAATATATTATTAAAATAAAAAATACAATATTATCTTTCTAAAAGGATAGTTTTAAAATGAAAACCAAGTATGTATTTAATATTATTTCTGTGTAAATTAATGACCCTAAAAATTAAATCAAAACATAAACAAAAGAGAAGAGGATAGGAAGGTTTTTCTCAGGTTAGCTTTAACGCAAGTAAGTTGGTTTGGGACATAGGAACCAAGTTTTCTCGCGTTATATTATAACAGCCTATAGATTATTCTGAAGCGCGTAAAAAACGAAGGTTATGAACCCAACTTAAAAGTTTTACTGATAAAGACAATGTACTAAAAGATAATAATGGTTGAGGGAAAAAAAGATATTCTGTACAAATATGAGTCTATATTGAGCAAGCAACCTCAATCTTGTCCGTATACTGTTAATTTGAGAGGCAAGATATTTTGAGAATTCATGGAATCAGGCCATACATGGAGTTAATGGTAAGTCATAAGAAGTTGCATTTTAAAGCTCAGTCATCTCTAATTCTCTGTAATTGGGTGCACTCAAGTAATTGAAACATTCCTCTATAGTGAGCGTGGAATCATTTAGCGTGATGCAGTTGGCTGTGTAATGTCATGAAGGTACAAAGATCTTGAAATACAGTGTTGCATAAAGTTACTACTTGTAGGTAAAAAACATTTTGGGTAAGCTCCGAATTCCAAGCTTATTGCAAGCGTATTTCTAAACTCTTCTCTCTTAATTATAATTTGATTAATATGTTAATTATGCATAATTAACTAATTTTTTAATTGTACCAATCGAAATTATTTTACTAAATTGAATAACAGTCTTTTTTTTAGAAGAACTAATAATTCTATAACGAAAGTACCATTTTTGAAAACTGGTCTTATTTTCAACATTTTTTATTTTGGTTTCTTTATTCTTCATGTGCAAAATTTGGGGAAGATTGAAAGACGGGTTTAAAATTGGGGTAACGGAAACGTGCGATGAAACTTATAAAACAAAGTAATATAAGACCAGTAAAAATGATGGTTCATGAAGGAGAAAGATTTTTATCCCGCCCCATTTCATCCTGATTATTTTAAAATTTTAGACGCTGAACCTTACAGCGACTTCATATTTACAGGATACTTCTTGGATCTTCATTCTTTTATCCAGGTCTTTGAATAGATTTTTATTTTTAATGTGATGATTTTCTTTTAGTCACTTGTAGGGTGAGTAAATTACGGCGTAAAAAGTCAAGAGCTTTTATAAACATCCGAAACAAATTCTTTACTGATACAAAGATTTCTCAATTCTGTGATTATGATTCCAATTCCACTTAAACTAATAGAAGTAGAACATAGAACATACAAATATCAAATATTATTAGTGTGCTGGAGCAAGAAACTACTAACAATGGATCCAAGAAAATAAAGGAAATAAAAAAAACTACCAATATTAATTCACAGAGAGTTTGTCAGTCGGATCTGTAGCCTGATTTGAAATGAATTTTGTTCGTTGTAGAGAAATTATTTTAGTTCCGTAGAAACACTTAAATATGGAGAATTTTTGGGGACATAACAAATATTTGTTATATCGAGATTTTCGATGGTCAGAAGTTCATTATAAGATTGCATAAACAAATACACAGTAAAATTGTTCTTTCTCGTGATTTGATCAACAATTCATTTTTAGAAATTAGTTTAAAACATAGTTAACTGATGATACAAACAGATTTGGATAATTAAAGCGGTCGATTTTGTTTTGTGTTAAAAAGCTTTTTGAAGTAAGTCAATGACAGATTTGAAGTAAGTCAATGACAGATTTGAAGTAAGTCAATGACAGATTTGAAGTAGTCAATAAAGTAAAATGTAATTCTTGTAATCGCTAAAAAAAAAAAATAAAAAAATAAAAATAAAAACAATTACACACCTCTTTTTTCAACGAAGTTGTCAGTGCGACATTGTTCCACAAAATTCTTATAGACTCCAGTCGCTGATTTAATATTGAAGACGTAACAGAAGAAAAAAATGCCAACAATATCAGGAATTAAAGAAGAAAGTGGTCCGAGAACGACTCAGATGGATTAACGAGTCGATATAACTCAAGGCTGTAACCTATTACGGTAAGCACTGAAAAGGTTGGTAAGTAAAAAAAATGTAAGTACATTTCTTATCCTTCCCGTGATTAATAAAACCCAATACTAATTTAATTTAGTAGATCCAAAAAAAGAGGTTTAACAAACATTAAAAAAAGGTTCATGATGACCTAGTGTATTATTATTTTATTATCTTTTTTATAATTGAGTAGTCTCCCGACTCCCGACAACGAAGCACCTCGANACGGCGCACTGTGCGCCGTTATACCCCCCTCGTGGGCACCCCTGTGTATATAAATATATGATAATAATACATAAATATAAGAAAGAGGTACTTCATTAGATTGATACTTCCCTACGATTTTTTAGAATGTAAATGACTTTGACTAAATAATAATACAATGTTTAGTCAGATTTTCCTTTCTGACAAAATGACAGAAAAATTCGAACAGCGTTACTGCATCAAATTTTGTTTTAACCTTGTCGATTCTCAAATGGAAACAATCCGCAAGATGTAACAAGTCTTTGGGAACGAAGCAATGGGCACCACACAACTAAAGGAGTGGTACAACCACTTCAAAGACGGCCGCTCAATTGATAGCAATTTTGGCACAAACTTTGCTGAGCCCCTCCTTAGGACCAAGTCGTCTGTCAAAATGGATTGAATGGACCCAAAACTAATGTTCACCTCGTCTGCAAGTTCTCAGATCGTCATTCGGTGATTCTACATCACCAAGTTTCTTACTTGTCCAATGACTCGTATTCTTCTTTTCGTCCTTTGGCATTCCTATAGATTTCACTTTTTATGTTCAACTAGGTTCTTTAGAAGTCACAGCGTAGGGAGGGACATTAAATATTTTGGAGACTTGTTTTTTTATTACAGTGTCAACTAATAAAGATATTTAGTTTATGTTCATTTATTATAACTGCTAAGATCTTTATCTTATAATGACAGCATGGGAGACAGTTGTGCAACTGGCACCATACATGGAACCAGACATAATTCAAATATTTTATCTTCTTACTTCAAAATGGACACTTTGTTGTATAATATTGCACTCGTTTACTCTCTTATTGTCCCTATACCAGGATATCTCGAAAAATTCGCAACAACGGCAGCGATTTTAAACGTTATATCTGAAATGATATGAAATGGTTTTATATACACTCCTTATATTAATTAATTTAACTTTAAATTAATATCGTAATATGAACTTGGTACTACATATAAGAGTTTAAAAATATATGATCTAAAAACTTTGCTAAGTGCCTTCAGCTGTGATTATTCCACTAAACAAGTATTTCTGGTTTACGGGAATCAGACGGAAAGCTTTATATAAACCATTAATTCTTTTACCTCTAAGCACCTCCAGGAGCTTAAGAAGACTTACCGACAACTATTATCTTGAATTTATGTATAATTTATGGGAGGCAAGAGTTAATCTTATATCTTATCTTGCATACATTGTGCCTCAACAATTCCATTCATATATTATATATAGAAGAAGTAGTACTTTAGAAAAATTGTCTGCTAATCAGAATGGCACATAGCTTCCTCGCATTCTATTTCGTATACTTTATTTTTTATTTTTTGTTTTTACAACCTATTATTGTAAAGTTTATTTAATTTTTTCCCTGTTTGTTTCTTTCCAGGCGTTCCAAAGGTAACGGAAGCCATGTGATCGTTCTGAAAAACGAAAATATTTCATGTCTCCAATTTAAAATATTCCAAGATCAGGGAACATTTTTGGTTCCGTGTCTGTCTGTC
>KZ651721.1:166177-176958 GCA_001010745.2 Gerris buenoi
AAAAATATATACTAATTAATTTCTAAAATGAAAATTATAGCTCAATATGAAATTAGATAAGAGAACATAAAAAAGCATTTTAGAGCAGTAGTAAGAGACAAGGTGCCAAGTTATTACATAATATAAAACAAACAGACTTCATGTAACACACAATAATAGAAATGGTTTAAAAAAAAAGAAAAAAAAAAAGGAAAAACTCCAAGGCACTAAACATATTTGAATACAAAAATAGTTATTTATGTAACAAAAGGCAGCAAAAAGGAATTTTACTGAAGAGTGATTAAGTTAGCCTCCAAGCCCGAGGCAAGGACAGGCTATGAAAATTAACTGCTGAGGCAGGCAATGAAAACACGAGGCAGAAATGTTTCCTTTGCTGCATATTGCATACAATATTTTATCTACTCGCACTATTTGGATAAAAAATGGAGCTTAGGTAAATATATTAATACAATAATAATATAACATTGCTTTGTAATAAAACAATTATAAAACTAAATTAAAATTAAACACAAACAAAAACAAATGTTATGACAGATGTTCACGCACTGGTAAACACAGTACTTTTCCTGCCTAGGCAGGAAAATATTTCCATGACTGTTTCAATTAATTCCCCGCCTGCTTTTAATATTTTAATGGCAAATCAGCGAAATAGTACTTTTCAGCTTAAAAATGGTTAAGCAATGCTTAATTTTGCTGCTATGAGTTGATAAAAAAAATAAAAATAAAAAAATAAAAAAAGCCAAGTATACATGATAGGACATAAGCCTAGGTACATGATAAGATAATTAGACAATCCAATTTTGTCAAATGCTTTTTGCCAAATTAGCAACCCCATACTGACAATAATGATTTTAGATTAAAATATTAATTAGGTAAGAAAAATGAGCAAACAGTCAGTAGTTATGGATATTACTTATTAAGGGGGGGGGCAAGGCCTCTCCCTGCCCATAGGTATGGGCGCCTATGCTATGAGCCAAGCCTCATATTATACAAGTACAATCTCATAAGAGACTATATGAAATTGTTGACACTTAAAAGTCAGGTTGGAATATGAAATCTTCTTCTCTAAAGGGGCCACACACATAAGCTTCAAGTACACGGGGCGAGTTTACAAGCTACAAGCCGGCGAGTGCGCTAGTTGTCGTGCCACACCAAACTTTCCTCACGCTCAGTATAAGTGAATGGACAGAGTTCCATTCTATCTACCAAAGTTATCTTAAGCAAAGTGTTAAAACTTTTTTCATTCATTCGATGGTATATTAGAGATATTGTTTGGTTATAACCAAAGTAGGATAAGTGTCGTAAAACTGTGTACACCAAGCCTAACACCTAATCATTTGCAACGATAAGCAGTAATACAAAATTGAGCATAATAATAGACATGTGTGTAAACATGTATAATATGAAATAAAAAACAAAACAAAAAATCACAATGAAAAAGTTAGTCACAGTGGAATAGAAATGTGGTAAATTATTTGATAAGAACATTGCAGTTTGGATCCATAAACACAATGAATAGTGTTCACATACATCAAATAGGCTGCCAAGAGGCGATAACATACGATTGCTTACTTGGGCCTGGCTTTAGAAATGCTTAAAATTAAAATAGAAAAATAAATATAAATAATTTTTAATTATCCATTAGTGTTTTTAGAACCAACTATCAAAATTAGATAAAGGAATGTCACACAAACATCGGAAAGAAATATTATTTACTTATGAACAAAAAACATACAAAATATGAAACAAACAAGGGTGGTGCGAATGGAAATCATGTGAAGTTTAAACAGTCAGGACAATTGATTTAAAAAGAAGAAAACAATGCTGCAAAAAATTCAAAGGGTGAGAAAAATTGCACATATATAAGGGAACAATTCAAGACACATAAGGACACAGTCACATAAAAATGACAGACAAGACATGAATTAAATTTATAAATTGAGGTTTCAAAAGGGCAGAGAAAAAAATTAGAAAAAATATTTTTGATTTTGGTTTTGAACATTTTTACATGCTCAGAAAGCCATTTTAGATTTCCATATAAATCCAGTGTTACAAAAGATATAAAGTTTAAAATTTCAATATAGGAAGAAATGGTGTTGAGCACGATTGTCAGCAACACCTAAGATTGCTATGAGCCANCAATACTGTTGATACTAGATGCACCTGAAAATCATTGAACCGAAAGTAAATGACAGTAAAAACCTAAATTAACCATGGAAAAACTAAACAGAACAAAGGAAAATTAGCAGAACAAATTTAACATAAGTCAAAAACTAGACATTAATAACATAAAAAAAAGCGGATAGTAAAGAGTAACTCATGACAGCAAAAAATGAACAATAAAACAACATCCTAAAAGATTATTAAAACAATTATAGATTAAAATTTATACAAAAAAACTAAGCTGTTATTTAGTAGCTACTAAAAAATTAAAGAGTATACTTAAACAATATTTAATAATTAAATTGACAAAAAAGCATTAATTTCTGTAAAAACACTGAGCACACGATTTATCACCTCATCGAAATTTTGCTCTGTGTCTGGAACTAATTTTTCTATAATTTCTTCGTGCCTAGAAAAGTTTTGAACGAATACAACTGATTATATTTTAAATAAAAAAGTAAGTGAATTATAAAAAGCTTCAAATAAATATAATGATGTATAATGTATGAATATTTAGTGAATTATTTTCGAAAGTTATAAAATATGTATGATAGAATGTTGGTGAAACAGGATAATATTTGTATATAAATTCAGAGGACCTCGAAACGTGTAAATCCATGAAAATCTCAAAATAGATTTTTGCACCATCACAATACTTTCTCTTTACATGAGAACGTAAAAAGGAAAGGGATGATAACTATATACAGATTTAACCAACAGAGTTGCCACTAAAGTAGTTTATGCACTTGAGAAATTACAATAGCTTTATTCTTTCTCACACCAAACAACACTAAATTTTATAATCTATCACTAACCAAGACCTACCGCAGGTCTAACTGGTCAGTGATACTGAATGCACCCAAAATGTTCACTAGTTAAGTCAGAGGATCGCCTGAAAGACATTACCCTGACAAACCAACATTTTATTTATAACTACTGTGTTTAGTTAACATAATGTAAAGAGTTATTGTAAAATGTGATGGTAGGAAGGGAATGCGAATTCACACTGAGATAAATAAAGTAACTCTAAAGGAATTACTTAATACCTTTTGGCCTCATGGTCATAAAAATAATTGTATAGACCCCACACCAAAACAAATTAATTGATTTAATAATTATTGAGTAGTTAAGTTTAAAAAGGATTAAAGGACTAACTTTTTCTAGCCTTGAACTGAAAACTTTTTGTAAACTACTGTTTCTTTAATGCATATACTACTTATTTGATTTGCACCTTATCAGCCCCAAAATATTGATGTGAATCTTTCAACCTAAAGTATGTTTTAAGAACCTGATAAGTTTATTTTAGATCTAAAATAATTTATTATTTAAAGTGCCAAACTTATTATTATTTATTATTAACTTATTACTATTTTCATGTTTAATACATTTACATATACTTGTACAATTATTAGGTGCAATAAAAGATAAAAGATGGTTGTGGAACAAGCTGTCGGGCTTTTCTCGAAAATTAAAATTAAAATCAGGCTTCAATAAATTTATCTGTAAAAAGCTCCCTTATCATTATAAGGCTGATTAACATAAATATTTCAAAAATAGGCTCAGACAATTTAGACTATAATATATGTTTTTATTATAAAAATATCCATAAAATGATTTAATTTTTGATTAAGAATTGGTGCTTAAAGATGTGCCAAAAGAGTTACAAGAAACAATGATTGGATGTTTGACTGAGATTTTGTGGTACAAAATCTACAAGAGGTTAACAGATGAGACAGAACAATATTGTTAACACAAATATATATGAAAATTAACAATTGCATTTAAATATTACATCATCAGTGTTGTTTTTTAAAATATGTAATAAGAGTACGAACTGCAAAAACTTTTTACATCTTAAACTAACAGTAAATAATAATAAGGTGGGGGTAGGCGTGGGCTATGTGGATACAGTATCAAACCAAATATTCATTTTGTTAAACAAAATATTACTCTCCCACGGTCAACCCCCCACCTTATACTGCTAGTTTAAGTGTTAAAAAGTTTGTAAAATATGTAGCTAGTAGAAATATAAATCTTACTACATTTACAATTAACAAACATGATGTAATAATATAAAAATTTGGTTAATTTTAATATGAAATGACGGTGAAAATAATGCTGTCTTACTTTCTATTAAACCCCTATAGTCATAATTATAAAANTAACACAAAGTTAGTACATATACAAAAAAAATATTAGAATATATCTGACTATAGCTTACACTGTAAAAAAAATAATAATGTGTAAAATTAACTCAGCTAATATGCTTGCCATATTAGCTTCAAGATGCAATTAACAATAAACAGGCAAATAAAAAATCAAAAGAGACAAATTAAAATACACTTATATGAGCAAGCAACTTTAGACTTAGTTGGATATTTTTGTGGACATCAATAAATGAATACAAAAACTTAACAACACAAAATAAAAGAGGAACAACGAACAATAACAACTAAGTAAGATAAGATTGAATAAAAATAACGATGACTACAGAGTGAAGGAAACAGAACCTGAAATAAACAAACGAGTCTGATATGAAGAAACATTAATGATAATAATATTTGTTATTTGATGATACCAATGTTGAAAACACAAATTTAATTAGTAAATAATAATTGAGGTGGTTCATGACAGTTCAAGTACAATGAAAAGGTATGTTAGTGAGATGCTGTCAAATAAAACACATTGAGAATTTGTTGCTAACGTTTTGCTAAATTTATTAGCATCATCAGAGCAAGAAAGAAAGTATAAATTAAAAATAACACAAAAAGATTGACATTTTAACCTTTTTGCATTATTTTTATTTTATATGTTATCTCTTGCTCTGATGATGCTAATAAATTTATTAGCGTCATCAGAGCAAGAAATAAAGTATAAATTAAAAATAACACAAAAAGATTGACATTTCAACCTTTTTGCATTATTTTTATTTTATATGTTATCTCTTGCTCTGATGATGCTAATAAATTTATTAGCGTCATCAGAGCAAGAAATAAAGTATAAATTAAAAATAACACAAAAAGATTGACATTTCAACCTTTTTGCATTATTTTTATTTTATATGTTATCTCTTGCTCTGATGATGCTAATAAATTTATTAGCGTCATCAGAGCAAGAAATAAAGTATAAATTAAAAATAACACAAAAAGATTGACATTTCAACCTTTTTGCATTATTTTTATTTTATATGTTATCTCTTGCTCTGATGATGCTAATAAATTTATTAGCGTCATCAGAGCAAGAAATAAAGTATAAATTAAAAATAACACAAAAAGATTGACATTTCAACCTTTTTGCATTATTTTTATTTTATATGTTATCTCTTGCTCTGATGATGCTAATAAATTTATTAGCGTCATCAGAGCAAGAAATAAAGTATAAATTAAAAATAACACAAAAAGATTGACATTTCAACCTTTTTGCATTATTTTTATTTTATATGTTATCTCTTGCTCTGATGATGCTAATAAATTTATTAGCGTCATCAGAGCAAGAAATAAAGTATAAATTAAAAATAACACAAAAAGATTGACATTTCAACCTTTTTGCATTATTTTTATTTTATATGTTATCTCTTGCTCTGATGATGCTAATAAATTTATTAGCGTCATCAGAGCAAGAAATAAAGTATAAATTAAAAATAACACAAAAAGATTGACATTTCAACCTTTTTGCATTATTTTTATTTTATATGTTATCTCTTGCTCTGATGATGCTAATAAATTTATTAGCGTCATCAGAGCAAGAAATAAAGTATAAATTAAAAATAACACAAAAAGATTGACATTTCAACCTTTTTGCATTATTTTTATTTTATATGTTATCTCTTGCTCTGATGATGCTAATAAATTTATTAGCGTCATCAGAGCAAGAAATAAAGTATAAATTAAAAATAACACAAAAAGATTGACATTTCAACCTTTTTGCATTATTTTTATTTTATATGTTATCTCTTGCTCTGATGATGCTAATAAATTTATTAGCGTCATCAGAGCAAGAAATAAAGTATAAATTAAAAATAACACAAAAAGATTGACATTTCAACCTTTTTGCATTATTTTTATTTTATATGTTATCTCTTGCTCTGATGATGCTAATAAATTTATTAGCGTCATCAGAGCAAGAAATAAAGTATAAATTAAAAATAACACAAAAAGATTGACATTTCAACCTTTTTGCATTATTTTTATTTTATATGTTATCTCTTGCTCTGATGATGCTAATAAATTTATTAGCGTCATCAGAGCAAGAAATAAAGTATAAATTAAAAATAACACAAAAAGATTGACATTTCAACCTTTTTGCATTATTTTTATTTTATATGTTATCTCTTGCTCTGATGATGCTAATAAATTTATTAGCGTCATCAGAGCAAGAAATAAAGTATAAATTAAAAATAACACAAAAAGATTGACATTTCAACCTTTTTGCATTATTTTTATTTTATATGTTATCTCTTGCTCTGATGATGCTAATAAATTTATTAGCGTCATCAGAGCAAGAAATAAAGTATAAATTAAAAATAACACAAAAAGATTGACATTTCAACCTTTTTGCATTATTTTTATTTTATATGTTATCTCTTGCTCTGATGATGCTAATAAATTTATTAGCGTCATCAGAGCAAGAAATAAAGTATAAATTAAAAATAACACAAAAAGATTGACATTTCAACCTTTTTGCATTATTTTTATTTTATATGTTATCTCTTGCTCTGATGATGCTAATAAATTTATTAGCGTCATCAGAGCAAGAAATAAAGTATAAATTAAAAATAACACAAAAAGATTGACATTTCAACCTTTTTGCATTATTTTTATTTTATATGTTATCTCTTGCTCTGATGATGCTAATAAATTTATTAGCGTCATCAGAGCAAGAAATAAAGTATAAATTAAAAATAACACAAAAAGATTGACATTTCAACCTTTTTGCATTATTTTTATTTTATATGTTATCTCTTGCTCTGATGATGCTAATAAATTTATTAGCGTCATCAGAGCAAGAAATAAAGTATAAATTAAAAATAACACAAAAAGATTGACATTTCAACCTTTTTGCATTATTTTTATTTTATATGTTATCTCTTGCTCTGATGATGCTAATAAATTTATTAGCGTCATCAGAGCAAGAAATAAAGTATAAATTAAAAATAACACAAAAAGATTGACATTTCAACCTTTTTGCATTATTTTTATTTTATATGTTATCTCTTGCTCTGATGATGCTAATAAATTTATTAGCGTCATCAGAGCAAGAAATAAAGTATAAATTAAAAATAACACAAAAAGATTGACATTTCAACCTTTTTGCATTATTTTTATTTTATATGTTATCTCTTGCTCTGATGATGCTAATAAATTTATTAGCGTCATCAGAGCAAGAAATAAAGTATAAATTAAAAATAACACAAAAAGATTGACATTTCAACCTTTTTGCATTATTTTTATTTTATATGTTATCTCTTGCTCTGATGATGCTAATAAATTTATTAGCGTCATCAGAGCAAGAAATAAAGTATAAATTAAAAATAACACAAAAAGATTGACATTTCAACCTTTTTGCATTATTTTTATTTTATATGTTATCTCTTGCTCTGATGATGCTAATAAATTTATTAGCGTCATCAGAGCAAGAAATAAAGTATAAATTAAAAATAACACAAAAAGATTGACATTTCAACCTTTTTGCATTATTTTTATTTTATATGTTATCTCTTGCTCTGATGATGCTAATAAATTTATTAGCGTCATCAGAGCAAGAAATAAAGTATAAATTAAAAATAACACAAAAAGATTGACATTTCAACCTTTTTGCATTATTTTTATTTTATATGTTATCTCTTGCTCTGATGATGCTAATAAATTTATTAGCGTCATCAGAGCAAGAAATAAAGTATAAATTAAAAATAACACAAAAAGATTGACATTTCAACCTTTTTGCATTATTTTTATTTTATATGTTATCTCTTGCTCTGATGATGCTAATAAATTTATTAGCGTCATCAGAGCAAGAAATAAAGTATAAATTAAAAATAACACAAAAAGATTGACATTTCAACCTTTTTGCATTATTTTTATTTTATATGTTATCTCTTGCTCTGATGATGCTAATAAATTTATTAGCGTCATCAGAGCAAGAAATAAAGTATAAATTAAAAATAACACAAAAAGATTGACATTTCAACCTTTTTGCATTATTTTTATTTTATATGTTATCTCTTGCTCTGATGATGCTAATAAATTTATTAGCGTCATCAGAGCAAGAAATAAAGTATAAATTAAAAATAACACAAAAAGATTGACATTTCAACCTTTTTGCATTATTTTTATTTTATATGTTATCTCTTGCTCTGATGATGCTAATAAATTTATTAGCGTCATCAGAGCAAGAAATAAAGTATAAATTAAAAATAACACAAAAAGATTGACATTTCAACCTTTTTGCATTATTTTTATTTTATATGTTATCTCTTGCTCTGATGATGCTAATAAATTTATTAGCGTCATCAGAGCAAGAAATAAAGTATAAATTAAAAATAACACAAAAAGATTGACATTTCAACCTTTTTGCATTATTTTTATTTTATATGTTATCTCTTGCTCTGATGATGCTAATAAATTTATTAGCGTCATCAGAGCAAGAAATAAAGTATAAATTAAAAATAACACAAAAAGATTGACATTTCAACCTTTTTGCATTATTTTTATTTTATATGTTATCTCTTGCTCTGATGATGCTAATAAATTTATTAGCGTCATCAGAGCAAGAAATAAAGTATAAATTAAAAATAACACAAAAAGATTGACATTTCAACCTTTTTGCATTATTTTTATTTTATATGTTATCTCTTGCTCTGATGATGCTAATAAATTTATTAGCGTCATCAGAGCAAGAAATAAAGTATAAATTAAAAATAACACAAAAAGATTGACATTTCAACCTTTTTGCATTATTTTTATTTTATATGTTATCTCTTGCTCTGATGATGCTAATAAATTTATTAGCGTCATCAGAGCAAGAAATAAAGTATAAATTAAAAATAACACAAAAAGATTGACATTTCAACCTTTTTGCATTATTTTTATTTTATATGTTATCTCTTGCTCTGATGATGCTAATAAATTTATTAGCGTCATCAGAGCAAGAAATAAAGTATAAATTAAAAATAACACAAAAAGATTGACATTTCAACCTTTTTGCATTATTTTTATTTTATATGTTATCTCTTGCTCTGATGATGCTAATAAATTTATTAGCGTCATCAGAGCAAGAAATAAAGTATAAATTAAAAATAACACAAAAAGATTGACATTTCAACCTNTGTTTCCAATTATTATGTAAGTAGAACATTATCCTTTATAAATATTTTATTAACCATTGAAAAATCCTTTTCAGAATAGTAAACTCATAATTTTTATTTTTAGAATCAACAATTGAAAAATTACAGTGAAAATGAGACTTTTAATTAAAGTCAAGAAATTTTTTGGCATTCTGACAATTTCAAACGTACTAAATCTTTTATTGAAGGGAATATAAAATATTAATTTTTTATTTGACCTAATAAATAAGAATCTAAAAAAATATTTAAAAAAAAAAAAAAAAAAAAAAAAAAAAAAAAAAATTGTTATTTATGTAAAGTGTTCATGCGTGCAATTGTATAAAAAAAAAGTGTAATCAATCATTATTGTTATCTAAATAATCATAAGTGTATTTTCAAGCTTTACTATCTAAAATTAGGTGTTTATCTTAAGAAAGCTGGTTGGATCCTCTTGAAGAGTTCCGTGCGATAAGAGAAAGTTGCAAAATATTATTTTTTTTTTAATAAGTACAAAATGAATTCACCTTATTTCATAGTTGATATGATTGGATTCCTTATCAGAGTTATTCTGTAAAAACAGAGAGATAGAGAGATAATATAAGTTGTTAAAAAGATAATAAACTCTCAATGAGTGACACATTATGAATCAAGAATAGTACGAAATAAAATCTCAATTTTTCAAAAAACTTTTAAACAAAGTGAAACTAAAATAGAAATAAAATAACAAGAACAAAAAGCAAATGTGGGACACAAAATAAAAACTAGCAATTGCAAGAAAGTAAAAATAAATCCTCTGAGATTAAGTTTTTAATTAAGTGGAAATTTTTTAACACTACACATTATTTTACTACACAATATTTTGCTCTCTTCATATGTTTAAAAAGAAAAATTACTTTTCAAGCCTTAAAAAGAGAGCAAAACTCATGATGGATTAAGCAATTAATAATTTATTTTCCATATCTTAATAGACTCAACCATAAGAGATGTAACAAAATGATAATTTAACATTCTTCAGAGTAAGAAAAGACAATAAGAAAAGAAAATACAAAGAAAAAATTAAAAATACCTGAAAACAAAATTAACTAAAAAACAATTAATTATTATAAATAAAAATATTAAAAAAATAAAAATAAAAACTTAAAATAATAATATAGAAAATAAATTAAAACAAATTATATCATTCATAGACATACATAAAGCTTCTAAAATATTTCTTATATACTAATTAATATAATCACAAATCCATCATAAAAAGGTAAATTACATATAAATTTTTCAGCAACTGAAATTGAATCAA
>KZ651721.1:179542-194139 GCA_001010745.2 Gerris buenoi
AATTAATTTAATATTAAAAAAGAAAAAAAAAATCCTAACTAAAATAGTAATTTGTAGTTCTAGATTATCCAGGATTAATAATTTTTAAGGACAATAGGATAATTATAAATTTATATATAATTTTATACTCATATAATTCTCATATTATCAAAAACTGTACTCAGATCTAAATAAAATTGAATGAATCAGAACACTCAATACTTGGATTCTCGAATAATTTAATCTTGGAAATATAAGGTTTTAAAGAAATAATAAGAAAATAGTAAATATAATAATAACATTAAGAGCTACTCCTACGTCTCTTTTAAGAATTATTCTTATAAATAAATAAAATAAAAAAATTAGGATTAGTTTCACTTCAATGTAATTGTTTTGTTTTCACAACTAAGAAACAAAAATAGTAAAGAATTACTAGTTTACTTTCATTAACTAAAATAAAAAAATCTCTAATTGTTTATTAAAAAGCAAACTGACCCATAGAACCCATGTAAGGAATGCAGCGTTAACAATTCTATAAAAGGATTCTTTCATCATCAATAATAAGAGAAGAAAAAAAGTACACATGTTTAACCTTGATCCACTCCTTCCTAAGAGAAATAATAACCAGAACACAAAAACAGATTTGGAAGTAATTTCATACTTAATATGACGGGACCATTAAAATTATAAATTACACTTAATAAAAGTTGGAGTTTTTTAACTTAAATAATATGGTAAGTAGTAGAAATAAGTTTTGTGTAAATAATGGATTAAGTCCTTTAGTCATTATGTATTAAAGTAACTACTATAGTAGTATATAATTTCAGATACAAGCAATATCCCATTACTTAATATAAAGGTATCAACTAAAATGGCGACAGAGAAATAATAGCACACATTTGTTCAATCGCTAATAAAAATAAAATAAAAGGAAAATAAAGGTTTTTAAGACTTATAGGCCAAGTTAAACTAATTTCACTTAAATGGCAGCATTAAAATGCATACTAATGTAGGCAATTTTGAGAGAATTCTGAATGACTTTTTACTGATAGTTTCAAAGTTTATTTCCAAAATTAAAGATCAAATATTTTCTTTAAGGCGCTATAAAAAGGGGGGGAAAACTACCTAGAGAGATTAACAGATAATTATTTGCTAGACCCTTTATCACAATAAATGAGACAAGTGATATTTCAATAAATATTTCTTTTTTGCCAATTTTTCTTTCTTAGTAATACCACTACTAGTCTAAGAGATAGAGAACATAAAAGTGTCTGACTAACATCAAGCAAGAATTTTATGTTAATGTTTCGGTGTACTCAAGAATTTGTGATCGGTAAAATTTGGGGAATAAAGCTTGGCCATCAAGCAGTTTAAACATTACAGACCAGTGGAGAGAAGCCATGCCAAGTCCATTTTGGCAGACAAATTTTCATGATCCTGAGTACAAAATTATTTAATAGATTAACTTGATTTTTAGACTACAAATCAAGTTGTGATTATCTCTTGATAGTTTAGTTATTCAAACACATTACCACATTTAAGTGGTCACCCATCAAGTGAGAAAGTAACATCAACTTGATATTTGGTCATAATTTCAGGATCATGAAAATCACATTGTCCCCAAAATGGCCACTCTCCACAAGTCTGTTAACAGCACATGGCCAAACTTTGTCCCGCAGACTTAGAAGTTTTAATCTATATATATAAAATTAAAGTTTTGTCTGTACATTGGTCAGAATTGAAAATTTTTTGGATACTTTTTCGTTTTATACATCCCGAAAACCGAATCGGGCCTTAACTTTTTTCGTGTATGTATGTATGTATGTATGTATGTATGTATGTATGTATGTATGTATGTATGTATGTATGTATGTATGTATGTATGTATGTATGTATGTATGTATGTATGTATGTATGTATGTATGTATGTATGTATGTATGTATGTATGTATGTATGTATGTATGTATGTATGTATGTATGTATGTATGTATGTATGTATGTATGTATGTATGTATGTATGTATGTATGTATGTATGTATGTATGTATGTATGTATGTATGTATGTATGTATGTATGTATGTATGTATGTATGTATGTATGTATGTATGTATGTATGTATGTATGTATGTATGTATGTATGTATGTATGTATGTATGTATGTATGTATGTATGTATGTATGTATGTATGTATGTATGTATGTATGTATGTATGTATGTATGTATGTATGTATGTATGTATGTATGTATGTATGTATGTATGTATGTATGTATGTATGTATGTATGTATGTATGTATGTATGTATGTATGTATGTATGTATGTATGTATGTATGTATGTATGTATGTATGTATGTATGTATGTATGTATGTATGTATGTATGTATGTATGTATGTATGTATGTATGTATGTATGTATGTATGTATGTATGTATGTATGTATGTATGTATGTATGTATGTATGTATGTATGTATGTATGTATGTATGTATGTATGTATGTATGTATGTATGTATGTATGTATGTATGTATGTATGTATGTATGTATGTATGTATGTATGTATGTATGTATGTATGTATGTATGTATGTATGTATGTATGTATGTATGTATGTATGTATGTATGTATGTATGTATGTATGTATGTATGTATGTATGTATGTATGTATGTATGTATGTATGTATGTATGTATGTATGTATGTATGTATGTATGTATGTATGTATGTATGTATGTATGTATGTATGTATGTATGTATGTATGTATGTATGTATGTATGTATGTATGTATGTATGTATGTATGTATGTATGTATGTATGTATGTATGTATGTATGTATGTATGTATGTATGTATGTATGTATGTATGTATGTATGTATGTATGTATGTATGTATGTATGTATGTATGTATGTATGTATGTATGTATGTATGTATGTATGTATGTATGTATGTATGTATGTATGTATGTATGTATGTATGTATGTATGTATGTATGTATGTATGTATGTATGTATGTATGTATGTATGTATGTATGTATGTATGTATGTATGTATGTATGTATGTATGTATGTATGTATGTATGTATGTATGTATGTATGTATGTATGTATGTATGTATGTATGTATGTATGTATGTATGTATGTATGTATGTATGTATGTATGTATGTATGTATGTATGTATGTATGTATGTATGTATGTATGTATGTATGTATGTATGTATGTANATATAGACCAGTATATATATATATTAACACATATACTCTCATTTTCTTTTGTTACATAAATATACATGCATTACAATGAACAGACTTCATTACCTCTTTAATTATTCACGTATGAAATTACTTTGTCCCCATTCTTCTAGAAAATTCATGGGCTAAAAATGTGCAAAATACAAAGGAAGTTTCTTTCTTATTAATTCGTCTGATACTATTTCACATAGAATGAGATCTCTATGCGTTTATCATGTTTCTTATAAACGTTAAAGTGCAAAGGGTTAATGAACTCATATTTTAGAATATCTTCATAGTTCATAGACTGGAAAGCATGCGTGCAGGATAAATTTCGTAGGATTAGAGGGCGAGGGGTACTATGTTGTTTCTTAATACTAACCATGAAATTGGATGAATTAACCTGCATTTATTACCTTCTTTTCCTGCATATTTAATAATATGTTTTAACTACAAAATTAAGGCGTGAGTTCGAATCCCGGAGGGGTCAGACATGTTTCACACTAATGATCTCATCGAGTAGATGAGTAAAGTGGTCGGATAACCCCTGTCCTGTAATGGCCTAAGCAGTCGAACGGGACTAAAACCCCAAAGAAAAAAAAAAAAAAATCCATTCAGCAGGTCATACTTCAACTTCCCCAGTTGCAGCAGTCAAAGGGTTAACTAAGCGTAGAAAGTAGAATGTTTCCATTTATGAATTAGTAAAAAATTGGAAAGCACAAATGCTTGGGCTGGCTAAAAATCTACCAATTGTCTTGTGACTAAATTCAGACCATTTATAGTTGAAATTTATTTTCATAAAACCTTAGTAGTTTTAACTTATAATTAACATAACTCCGCTTAATAATCTTCCATTCTTTGGAATGAACTAATTTAGTTTTTTTTTTTAATTTGTTTTACAATAAGGACACAAATTATTTTTCATTCATAGATTTTATTTTTAACTGATTTACGTTCTGTGATCATAGTCTCTGTGAAAGTTCTCTAGCTATAACACGTGATATTCTTAACACGTTTGGCATGAAATGAGAGGTGAATGAGTTCATTATGATAAAGAACAATAACATCATTTTATTATAAAATTATTATGAACCATGAACCAGAATAAAGTTAACCTCATTAACCCAGATTGAGGAATACTGATTGAATTGATGAGAAACTCAAACACAACATATAATAAATATATCCATGGGCATATTTATGGCTGATTTAATTTTTTTTAACATATAAATTTTGCAATAACTCGTTAAGTATTAGAAAAGTGTTTTTACAATGAACTAGAAAAAATAAATATTGCATTTAAGATAATGGAAGGAGTTAAGTAAACTAAATGATCTAAAATTCACAGGGTTAGTTTGGAATGTATTTGATATTCTTCCTTCAAAAATTTACGAGAGTAGTTTAGAATGCACGGTTTTTAATACGAGGGTTGTCCGTAAAATAAGTTTCCCTGTTTTCCACGGGCGTGCGGATCGCTGTTACGTTCAATCAGGCAACACTGGCATGTAGCTTGGTCTCTCCCCTCAACACCCCCACCCGTACGAACTCGCTGCGATGCTCAGGGCAAGATTGGCAGCCGTAAAGGATGGAGCTCCCGATCACGTCCCCCGCCAGGTGTGAAATACGCTCTGTAATTCACTTTTTGAGTGCCAAAGGTCATTCGGCGACGGAAATTCATACCCAACTCAAACAAGTGTATGGTGAAACGTTTATGAGTGTCCAAATGGTGCGCAAGCGGTGCAAAGAGTTCAAAGAAGGACGCACAGAAGTCCACGACGAACAGCGGTCCGGACGGCCATCGGTTAGTGACGAAACCATTGCAAATGTGGAAGCGGCAATGCTGGCAGATCGAAGACTGACGGTTCGAGAGCTCAGAGATATGATCCCAGATGTCAGCAAAACAACCATAGACAAAATCCTTACAGAAAACTTAGGGTATTCCAAGGTTTGTGCAAGGTGGGTGCCCAGGATGCTTACGGAGGACCACAAACGGCAACGTGCTGAAGCGGCCACCAAATTTCTCGCAGACTACGAAGCCAGTGGTGAGGAGTTCTTGGACTCCATAGTCACTGGGGACGAGACGTGGGCCCACTACCTGACACCGGAAACAAAGGAGCAATCAAAACCGTGGAAACATCCGGAATCGCCGACGCCGCGTAAGTTCAAACAAACGCTGTCTGCCGGCAAAGTCATGGCAACGGTGTTCTGGGACAGGAAAGGCTTACTGTTGTGTGAATTTATGCCTAACGGCGCAACAATAACTGCTGACCACTATTGCCAAACTCTAAAAAACCTTAAAAGGGCCATACAAAACAAAAGGAGGGGCATGCTGACAAAGGGAGTCCGTTTTCATCAGGACAACGCTCGTCTGCATACAGCCCGCATCACCACAGCACTCATCGAGAAATTCGGAAGGGAGATCGTCCTACACCCATCCTATAGTCCGGACGTGGCCCCAAGCGACTACCATCTCTTCCCTGATTTGAAAAAACACCTCGGAGGAACGCATTTTGCGAACGGAGAGGAGCAAAAAGAAGTGGTTCTGAGCTACCTTCAGGGCCTGGTGGGAGACTTCCATGACCAGGGCATCAAAAAGATGGTGACACGGATGCAGAAGTGCATCAAAGTCGACGGGGACTACGCAGAAAAATAGCTTAAAGTCCAAGCTTTTCAATGATGTATAGCTCTTTGTAAATAAAAATGGTTTTCATTTTGAAAAAAAATAGGGAAACTTATTTTACGGACAACCCTCGTACTTCAATTCCTTACTTATGTAAAACTACGTTAAACTTCATAGTAATGAAACCATGTCCATCTTTAATTGTATTATATAAATAATTAAATTTAATTATAATTTATTATGTTATAACTGTATGGTTTCAATTTATTTAGAATTAGTTAAGTCCCCCCCCCCACACATCAACTTTTCAATAACTTATAGTATTACAGAAATGTATTTTAATCATATGAGTAAACTTAATCGTAATTTATTATTCTATAAATAAATTATTCTACAGTTTAAATTTTTTATTTATTAATTTTTTACTCGTGATAATTGGTGATGCTGGGAGAGAGAAAACTTAGACACAAACACACAACACAAACTAATACTAATAAAAGAGGGCCTGGGTATCCTGTAGGAGAGAGCGGTTGGCTTTTAATCAGTCAAGTTAAGCAGCATCGGGCATGGTCAGTACTTGGATGGGGATCCACCTTACTATGCAACTCTAGGTTTAATTCCCACAGCCCACATGGGCCCTCCAGTTAATATTTACCCAGCACTTTAGAATATTAAAAGTAGAAGCGTTTAAAAAATTAAGTAAAAATAAAGGTTGTGGACAGGGTTTATCATTAGCCAAATATTATTAATAGAATGGCTATCACGGTAATTATTATTATTATGGCTATAAATCAATCAATTGAGAACTGAGATTAAATGATAAGTTAAGTAAAAGTAAAAAAAAAAAAAAAAAAATCATAACTTCGAAAATATCATTAGCCCTTTTTATCTCTTTGACAAAAAAAAAAAACTGAAATGAAAATTTAAGACATTTTTCCAGTATATTCCTACAAATGTATGGAATGTTATTTAAGACGGATAAAATATTTACTTACTCCACAATAGTCACTTTCGTTGAATATCTGAGGTGGTAAGGGATTTCTCTGGCCCTTTGATTCTGCATGTTCTTGCATGAATTGTTTTTCTTCCTCGTTGCCTGGTTCCGTGATGTCTACTGTTTCATATTTGACGCCTTTACTCTCTAGGATCATCATAATCCTTTGCTGCCTCTTCTTCACCTAAAAAGAAATTGATTTAATTACTTCCAGTGACCACCTTACATTCAACAAAATAAACATCCTGCCAGTTTGTCTGCCTTTCTGTCACTAATGTTTACATGTCCAGCAATAACTTAAGTAAAAGTTGACGATTTAGTTAAAATATTTTATACATGTCCCTTTTGTTAATGCTCAGGCTATGTTCGATAGATGGTGCTATCTGTTTTAAGAGTTTGCAAGTAACACTCGTGTAAACCTGAGCTTCAAATGTAAAATTGGAATTTTAGGATGTAAAAAGATGCTAACATTATCTATTTGATGATGCAAACATTTTTTACACATACAATTTTTTAGAAAAACAAACACTAACATGGCTATGAAGTGTTAAAAGTGGCTAAATTTATTAAAGCGGGCCTAAACCTTTAAAATAGAGAAAACAAAGTTTTTACCGATATCTTACATTCTAATATAATGATTTTAATAAAACTTAATATACATCGTCTTAAGTACAATTGAAACAAGCTTCTAAATCACTAAAATGTCAACTTGTTACAAGCAGAAGTTTTTGTGAAGTGAAGTGATACATTTTATAATAGTTGAAGTTGAAATGAAGATAGCCAGGATGTGTAAGTTAAGGATTAGTAGAAAGGCACCCTTTTCCCCTCTACACAGCTCGCTATTACAATCATCCTCTTTAACTATCAACTCATCATTATTAACTATTTTCATAATATATAATATTTATTGCATTACACTCCTTTCAATGATAAAGCCATGTGATGCCAAAATAAAAATTGTTTACAATTAATCAGGCTTAATTAGGGCTAGTTATTTAAGAGTTCCGTTAAAATCATTTACATTTAAATGAAAATAAATGATGAAGTTACAAACAGACAAAGGCAACAACGAATAGTTTATCTTGTTCATGATGGGAGAATATCAATTGCTTAAATCATAAAAGAATTAACTTTTCAAAATAGTTTAGTCTGTATATCTTCCATTCCCAAAGAAATGTCGTAATATTGATAAAATATTAAATAAATTCTACAAAAAAAGATTGGCTTTTTCTAGGCATTATCTCATTCAATAAATAAAATAAAAATATCTTAAAACAATTGGATCAGTAGAAGTAGGTGTGGTATAGACTACTGTATTATGTAATCCAGGTTTGACGGATTATCCATGTAACCTATCATTTGTCCAGAACATATCTCACCTCTATAGGAATTGATCCCAGATTATTGTTGGCGTCAGGGATTACATTCTAGGAAGAGCCTCAATCCCATCAAATTACATTTATCCGAATTCTGTTTCAAACAGATTTTTTATTTTACATTTGGGGTTATTCAATTAATGTAATATTTTTAATGTGAATAATAGTGATCTGCATTGTTGAGCATTGAAAATAACCTGGTTTAATGTGGGTATAGGTTGATTAGTTAACTTTACTTGAAAGTGGCCAATAGATTCAATACTAAAAAAGGTGACAACTTATGTTAAATAACTTTTCAAGGGTTTAAACAATATACTGATTACTTTTTTCTCTTTGCATGTTATTCACCTTCATCCTCAATATATCAAAATCGTAGTCTTGATTTCTTAACTTCAAGCCTTAAAATGAAGTGCTATATATTCTATTCTTCTGTGTCTTCAGGGATTAAAATTAAAAAAACTAACACATTTGCTTTTTTATTATTCTTTAAAAGGTGATAATTTCGTCTCTCGTTTGAGACATTTTCAAACCTGAATTTTTATTTATGTGTTTGTTTTATTTATATAAAATATCTCACTTTTTTTGATTCAGTAATATATCACTTTAAACCACTTTACTGTCGACCGATTTTAAAAAAGAAAAGAAAAATTAAATTTGAGTCATAATCACTCTCTGCTCTCTGATTCATGACTCAAAAATGAAGTGCTAGCTTCAGCTAGAATTTTCTAGTAATATACCCACTCCCCTGTTGTGGGATCATTATTAGGTACTTTAAATATGTGTACCAATAGGCCAAGAAAACTTTTCAAAATTCACCTTTTATACAGCATACCATTGGTATTAATATGAAGTGTAAAAAAATTGTTAGCCTTGATATTGTAGTAGTCGTTGTTATGGTTGTTGCTGTTGTGTTGTTGTTGTATCTAATGTTTTCATGTTTTGTTTGTGCCAGAGACAAATGGAAAACAACTAGCTATCTCATCCAAACAATAGAGTAAGTAAAATAATGCTAAGAGAAAGAAATTGTTTCAACGCAAGTCAGACTAGCTTAGCAACATACGGTTTCCAATGACAGCAGGAGATTTTTTGCAGGAAAATGATTCATTTTTTTATAAGTATTTAAATGAGAATATGTTTACAAAAAAAAAAAAAACTGACAAATCAAACATTGTCTTAAACAATTAGTCAGAGAATACTTAGACTCAATAGTGCAGTTAGTTCAATAGTGATATAAAAATAATTTGGGTTTGTAATAACTGAGTGATCAGTGTATACTTGACAAGTCCAAAACTAATCCTAGTATAACAATAACATTCAGGGGCTAGAAATGTTGAACGCAGGATCACCAAAAAAATATTTGGTGTTAGATCAGACTAGAAGAGAAACAGTAAGTAGATGAGGTCAATAGATGAGGTCAATAGAGAAGTAGATGGCTGAAGGTAACTGGGAGGGACCTGTAGACTCTAAGTGTAATGAACTTAATGACTGTTGCTCTGGAGCAACAGAGGATTGTGGAAGAGGATAATTCGTGGGCCTGGGGCACCTCGGATTATAGATCCAGAAAAAGTAAAGCAGAGTGCATTACCCATAAATTACCATGCCCTTATAAATTTCTCTATAACATTTTTACGACCCTACCATGAATATAGTGTATTAGTATTGCAAACACTAAGAATAACTAAGATATACATGGCCCCAAGAATCTGAATCCTATTAAAAACATTACTGGATTAGGGAGGAGGTACTGCAGGTTGATTTATTTTATTTAAAAAACAAACAAATTGAGCACACAAATAATCTTAAAATGTTTAGTGGCATTGCTTTATTTGTTTGTTTCAGTTTTGAATTATATAAAGCACCTAATCTTTTCAATAAACTGCCTCATATTCATCAGTTTTACAGTAAGGAAGAAAGGAACAAAAGATTATTGAGATGGTTTAACAAACTGAACTGACTATATATTTTATACTTGTTCAAGTAAAAATATTTACAGCATCTTAACTTAGAAATAAAACAACGTTAATTAATCATATTAAGTCATAAAGAAAAGAGTAAAAGGCCAGATAAATTTTAATGAGATAAATTGAAGATACTTCATTTATGACCTCACTTTTGCAATCTCGAATGCATTTTTAATCCCAGATAAGTCAGATTAAAGTCACAGTTAGTCACGCCTTTTGATGACAAACAAGGAGTTGAATCATAAACACTGCTACAAATGAATCACTTAAAATAACTTGAAAAGACTTAATATTGACATAAATGAAATAATATCGAAGTTTAGTATGGAATATTAAGAGTGAAAAGTTTCGAAATCAATATTATTGAGAGATGTACTTTAACAAATAAATACAGATGTTTTGTATCGTTAGTTTGTAACTAAAATAAAATAACTATTCTTTCATTATTTAAGGAGGTAAAGTTTACAAAGGTAAAATAAACAAATACAGAAATTAGAGTATCTTATAGGTAATCGATGTGTCCATGAGTAACAGGTTTTTTGTTGTTTTTAATTTGTAGAAAAGATTAATTGTACTTCTACAATTACAATCATATGATAATATAGAATTACAGAATGTAACATAACCAGCTGATTTAACATAATAATACACAATGTGCAAGGCTTAAATGTTTTAAGTTAGGTACAATAGGTAGTTAAATAAAGAATAAAATATTTTAGCCTATAGGCAGATGTCACAACAATATTGGCACCTGATGGACAACAGAGAACATAATATGTTGTTTTATTTTCATCTATTACATTTATAACTCAGTAGCAAATCTTATCGAAGTAGGAAGTTCCCCTATATTCAGCCTAGTTCTAATTTTAGACGAAATTAGAATTCAGCTAAATTGTACTTCAAACAAATCAGGTTAAAACGAGGATTACTAATCGTGTAAATTCCACGTTTTATTAAGCGAAGATTTTATTAAGCGAAACAATAAAATAAAACAAAGCGTATAAATGTTTAATTTTACGAAGCGGTTTGAATACGGAAGCTTCAAGTAGAAAAAAGAAAGACGACATACCTCTTTGTTCCCGGAGATTCCTGATGTGTATACTTTGATCACCATTTTTGTCTTGCCGTCTGAAAACTTATAAACAAACCGTAAATTTTAAAACTAAAGCGAACTAATGAGGTAATTAAAGAAATGGAATTGATAAAGCCGAACTGAAACACCGCTAATTAAGAATTATTTTTGACGAATTATGCCAACATCTAGAGGGGAGAGAGAAGGAACAAGAGCAAATGCCTCGAGAAGGGTTTGGCCACTTTCCCAACTAAACCCAGACTCAATCCACTCGATAGAGATCAACAGTTTGACTGTTGTGCGGTACTGCATACCTAGCATATTGCCTAAGATAAGACGATAATAAATTACATAATAAATACTTCAATGTCAAAATAGACACTACGTAGTCCGTATTGCATCTGATTTACTAATTCAAAAAATAATATACACAAGAGTTAACTGAAAAAGTTATTTGGAAATATTGGTTCTTTTTTCTATCAAGTAGATAATTTTAGATATTATTCTGGTTCATCAATGCCAACTATTAATTTTGGCACGAGTTGTTTAAGCATCACAATAGACCCAAACATTAAAATAAAAATCTACCCGATATATAAAATAAAATAAAAATCTACCGACATGTATGTTATATATTTTTTAGCACCTACTCTTTACAACTAAAATTCATTTCTTGATTTCCCCTCATGGCTTGGGGCAGGGCCGGCTTTAAAGGCCCCCATACACGATCAAACATTGATCAAAACCTGATGTAGGGAAAATTTAGGGCCATACACATCAAACATCAAGTTCGCGCAAACATGATTTTTGACTGTGTATGGGGACCTTCAGAGTATGTGGGCTGTGGGCTAGGGTGGGCCGAAAAAACTCATTTTTTTATTTCGAAGTTGTAATAGTGCGGAAAAGTTGCGAATTACATCGACTAAAAGAAGGAAAAAAAATTATCAAAATCGGTTGACATCTTCCGTTCGCGCAAGGGCCCTAAAGTTTGACAAAATTTGGAAAAAACTTGATTTTTGCGATTTTTTTTTAATTTTGGAAATTGATGTTTTCGTGATGTAATAGTTAATAACGTCATCTAATACAGCCTAAAAACATTGTGTTTTAATGTGGTTGAGATCAGTTGATATCTTCCGGTCGCACATAAGCCCCAAAATTAGCCCAAAATTTTGAAAATTTCACATTTTTAAGTTTTTTTATATCTTGAATAAAACATTTTTTAAACGTAATAGTTATTACGTTAACGTTTTATTTTTGAACATAAGAACATTGCGATTTGTGAGTAACTTCACCAGCGAATCAGTCATCAAAGTACCTTCGGCTACAAAATAGAGAACAGTACTAATGGACAGGTTCAATGGTTAAACTAACATAGACAGTCAGAACTCTGTTTTTATCTTTTTTTTTAAGTTATTTTAGTTTATTGTTAAAAACTACATATATTGTTACTTAAATATTTAAGCTTTTCAAATATATAGAGCAAATCGCAAAATTACCATGCCCGTTGTTACTGTTATCACCCATCATGTCATAGGCCTAACTATCCTTTTTCAGGTACTGTATTTCTATAGAATTGGGGTCATTGCTCGACCGGAAGTGTTCCATTTACTCACAAATCGCAATGTTCTTATGCTCAAAAATAAAACGTTAACGTAATAACTATTACGTTTAAAAAATGTTTTATTCAAGATATAAAAAAACTTAAAAATGTGAAATTTTCAAAATGTTGGGCTAATTTTGGGGCTTATGTGCGACCGGAAGATATCAACTGATCTCAACCAAATTAAAACACAATGTTTTTAGGCTGTATTAGATGACGTTATTAACTATTACATCACGAAAACATCAATTTCCAAAATTAAAAAAAAAANTGAGTTTTTTCGGCCCACCCTACGTGGGCACCAAGTGGATAATGCTGTGCGCTCCTCCTCTTTCTACTTTTACTGGCCAAATTTTGGGGGCTCAGACAATGGGGAGGGGGTCTCGTTTGTGGTAATTTTAAGATATAAGTACTTGCAAATATTTTATTTATTAAAAAAAGTATTAAATATTTTTTCTCTCCTGGCCCCCTTAAACGAGTAAAACAGTGCAGTATATGAAGCTATATTATTTGGGCAAGTTGTGCAACTAAATCGAAAAGTTTGGATATTTGTTCATAGATGTTTCAAATTAAAATATCAATGGTCCAGAAATTCCTAAGTGGAGAGCATGACCATCATTTTAGAAAATTGGTCTAATTTTTCTGTGTATCCGTATCCCAAATATTTCGATAAAGGTGAATGAAAGTAAAAAGATGCGTCGACTAAGGAAAATTTACCTTGAAAAGTTAAACCTTTAAAAAAATTCTTTGAAAATTTACAATAAAATTTTGTTGCTGTACTACTGCAACATTTGCATGTATTATAAGTTTTGCACAAAATAATCAATCAGGTGCAAATAAACCTATGTCTACAAATAAAAGAGAAATAAACATTCGAGTATAATGGAAGCAGTGACAGTGGCTTATGACTATATAAAGAAAATATCAGACGTTTACCATCTAAAGGATTTTCAGTAACTACGTATATAAAGCTAATGGCGAGCGAGTTATTTAAAGTACGTAATCGAGCATTTATTTAAAAAAAAAAAAATCCTACATGCTTTTTGTAAATGTATTATTGCTATTGATACATATTTACTTTTTATTTCATGAATATTTGTAACTTGAAACCTGGGAAAGTTGAAATCATATACCAAATAGATTGCTACAAGGACCTTGGGTAGAGCGAACCTGCGCATCTGCGTGATTTAGAACAGGTAGAGTCGATGCTCGCTAGGATGCGTGTCACGCTCTGCTGAACTTTACTTTATGGATTATTTATTCTACTTTTTAACCGTTAACTTCACCTCTCAAACCATATGGTTAATAAACAAGTCTTATTTACTATAATTTACTAAAAGTTTTATTTTTATCCTAATAAGTTTTAGCGAACATAGACATAGAAATCAGTTTCAACATGGCCTTAAAATATTAAATGCGGGGTTAGCATATCCAATCATTTATTATTGTTAGGTAACAATATAGTTACCTACACTTAAGTACCTAAGTAAGGTAATGTTACCTAACTTCAAAATTTTAACCTGGAGTGTATATTTTTGATAGCAGATTTAGATTCTAACCCTAAGTGGTATATATATTTGTAATCTACACTTTAATACCTATCATTTGATACCCTACTCAAAATTTAAAAAAAATATTTTTTTTCGAGTGACTTGAATTATCTGTCATCTTGGATTTCCAGTAAATCAGATCAAATTGATAATCTTATTTTTTCTATGGCCCAGCAGACCGCACATTTTGCATATTTTTCTATATTTTTAGTAATAGCG
>KZ651721.1:233912-251423 GCA_001010745.2 Gerris buenoi
GATTTATTTATGATTACAAATCACTTTGGTTGCTTACTGTGGAACAATGGGTTCCAATGTAGTTTATGTTGTTTTAAAAAAATGGCGTCGAGGGATGAGTTGGACAGTTAGTACCATTCATCCCCCACTGTCCCACTCATCACCCATATCACACACACATCATACCTATTTCTTCTTTTGGTTGCCTATTTTCTTACTAATTTAGTATTAATCTATTTAAGAACTCAAATGAATTGTTTTCATGATTTCAGTTGCAAAATCAGGAGTTTTGGTGTGTCCAAAGTATCCAACCTCTGTGTCCAATGTATCCCACCCATTGGGATACATTGGACACAGGGGTGGGATACTTGGACCACCCATTGGGACCATACCACCATACCATACCACCCATTGGTATACATTGGACAAAGTGAAGGTTTTGGAAAAACATAAAAAAATAATATGATAATGTTTTTTTTAGGATCTCTATGTATGATAATTAGAGTTCGGATTTTGCATATTTGCATATTTTTTTTTATTGCCCCAAGTGATTTTTCTTTACGAATCATGATGTTTGGAATGCACTAGGCCCCTTTAAATTCAAATTTAAAATTGCATATTTTGCATATTTCGGGCATTATTGCATATAATTGTATATTCCTGGCATAAGTGCATATTATTGCATACTTTCACATATTCTACTTTTTGAGAGAAATTTCATCTAAGGTACATATTTTATATATGATGTTTCCAGTCAAACATATATTATCTAGGTACTAGGTACCATAACCTTTTTAGGATTAGAAGTTATTCACTGTGTGTCGGTGCATATACGTCTTAAGCTTCTGCCAGGACAGGGAGTTTACCAGTCCCAGAGTTACCAGTGGTTGATACCCTAAGAAGGCTTGTTTTCTTGTTTTTCGACTTAATCCAGGACAAAGCTACCGCTGACGATTTATAGAGTTCTGTCCTTATTATCGGATTAAAATAACTCCGTTTACCAAATGAATGCACAACACATGCATTACAGTATTTACATTAAGGTCATATAGAGGGCTTCGGAGATTCGGTAAATTTGGCCATCCCAAAACCAAAGAATGCCCTTTACATCCGCTAAGTCATTTCAGGGAGTGACATTTATTAAAGCTTATTTCAGGACCTTCCAAATATAATTGAAAAACTGGGTCCGATTAGGGAAAGAGTTAGACAAAAAATGGACGCAGTTCTCCACCGTAATCCGGGCTGGACCACTGTGGAGAACGTCACCCGAATCCTGGAAGGGGCGGAGGGTAGAGACNTTACTTAGCACTATTCAATATTTATAGCTGCCTATTTTGGAGTTTAGGAATAAATGCATATTTAAGTGCATATATTAGGAATAAGTGCATATATTTGAGATAAGTGCACATTTGAGTGCATATATTTGGGATAAGTGCATGTTTGAGTGCATATATAAGGGATAAGTGCATATATTATTGAGATAAGTTGCATATATTATGTGCATATTTCGCAATTTTCAAATGCATATATTGAGGTTTTTAAGTGCATATTGATCCGAACTCTAATGATAATAATACAAAAGCGAAAAAGTTAATGCAAAACTGTGGCTGTCACGGCCTCTAAAAAAAAAAAAGTGTCCCAACCAACCTCGCTCTCCCCTATTAAATATAACCTGCCGATAGAAGCCCGAGGTGCAGAGCGAAATATACCTGCAATAAGTAATAAATAAAAAATATATTATTGAAGGAAAATATCTTAAATTATTTAACAAAAAAATAGAAACAGTAATGAAAACCCTGAAGAGACCCAAAATAACTTAGATAGTATAATAGATTAGATATTATAATAGTATTAGATAGATAATGTTTCATTAAGGGTTCCTTAACAAATTTAATATTCCAATCTTTGTATGACAATAATTTCCCTTTTTCTTAATTTGGAACTTTCTTATTTATACATTGAAATTATTATTTATACCTAGAAGTTATTAGTTTT
The DNA here is from genome assembly GCA_001010745.2 of Gerris buenoi. Classification (NCBI taxonomy): domain Eukaryota; kingdom Metazoa; phylum Arthropoda; class Insecta; order Hemiptera; family Gerridae; genus Gerris; species Gerris buenoi. Next base: position 235,887 of record KZ651721.1, read on the forward strand.
ACCTACCTAGAAAAACTTTAAGCTTATTATCAAACCATAAAATATTAAAATAGGTTTACAATAACTTATCATTATTAAAAATTATTATTTTACAATAAACTGATCATTATTACTATTCCAAATTATTATATTACAATCAACTGATCATTATTACAAATTATTATTTGACTATAAACTGAAAATTATTACACATCAACATTTGAGAATTAACTGGTCATTATAATCATCGAGATTATTTATTTATTTATTTATTTATTTTTTTTTTTTACAATAAGAACTGATGGTGACGCTCTAGCACAAAAAAATCTTGATCGGGTACCAAAAAAAAATTGACCGAGTATTTATCCACTAAATATTTATTAAAAGCAACTGACATAGTAATAATTTTTAATTAATTATTTAATACAACTATTTATTATACTCTTTCGGTATTATCTTTTTACAAAAAACACTAAAACTGGGCTAATAACTGTATTACAAACTAAATAATTAAATTTTTTAAAAAATAAGGTTTTAACGAATAAATTTGAAAGCCTGTATTTATAACAAAGTTATTATAACAGGAATAATATTTTTGGTGTTTGGAATAAGGTAATAACTATATTTCAGACTAATGAAATACATTTATACCCTCAACTAATGACAATTTTAAATGAGCGTTCTAGGTTAACAGATATAACACCTATATTTTTTAAAAATGGAGTTTAAGTGAAATAAACTAATAACTATAATTAATACTTAACTTATGAAAAACGTACAAACCTATTTCTTACTTCAAGTAACTAATTGCTGGAAAGATCAAGTATAAAATAAGTAATTCTGTGACACGCAAACCGAGATGAAAGGACGCTAATAATTTATTAATATTTTGTTGTTGTATATATATATATTATAATTTATTGCAAAAATAAAAATTAAAAATCGACCGGGTTTGGAAATTTGTAGTACTTGTTTGCGTCTATAAAATTTCGCAAATAAATGTTCCTTTAGAATTTTAAATTTCCTTCATACTTAATCGTAGATATGGTAGTGTCTATGGAGACGCTGTAGATGGTCTTATTATTTTTATAGTTTTACTTTATTTTATTATAATTTTTATTTAATTGTCTTGTATTCATTTTTATTTTTATTCGTCTTTTATGGCTTCCGAGCTTACCGAAGGTAACGGAAGCATTATGTTCACTTTTGAGAACGAAAACCTTTTATGTCTCCGATTTTAAAAATTCCGAGACGGAAATCCGTTTCAGACATGAGGGAACATTTTTGGTCTCGTGTCTGTCTGTCTGTCTGCCGGTCTGTGTCCGCGAATTTTGAAACGTCCGACGATAACTTGAGTAATTCTTGACTGATTTAGATGAAATTTGGTATACATGTTCATTATACTAATGTTCAGGACGAGTTCGTTGGACAATGTTATCCGTCCTAGCGTTCACGCGTAACGTGAAATTAAAATTAAAAATTGAAATTTTAGGCCGGGGAAAAAAATCAAACTTCATCTATTGAATGAGACCACATTTTTTTCCAATACAACTTTTCAGTAAAACCAACAGCGACCCCGCTATAAAGTGTTAAAGATCGCAATAACTATTAATAGTTTTTAGAAAATAAAAATTATAACAATAAAGTATCTAATACAACAATAGCGTTAATATTAATATATGAATAAAGTACATAATAGGATGCGAGGAAGCTATGTGCCACACTAATTGGCAGTCTATTTTTTGTTTGAAATTTGTTATTTGGTTAACTTTTGATTGTTCCTAGGCACTGATGATGACCTTGTGATGGCTGAAAGCTGCTTAGTAGAATAAAATAAACTAATTAAATCCTGAACTTACAACATAATTTATAGCATTTTATTTTATCAAATTTTGTATGAGAATTTATTCTGCTTTGTGCTTACTTAACATCGATCATCGATATTATGTTTGAATAAAAGTTGTTTCTCTAGAAATGTATTTTCTTTCTGTTGTATCCAATTATCTTCTTTCTTCATCTTGTTTGGGTATATAAGGGTACTTACTATTAATAATTTCGGAAGACCGAATATACCCAAACAAGACTGGGAAAGAAAATACATTCCTAGAGAAAACAACTTTTAACTTTTATTCAACTATAATATGTATAGTGAGAACCAAGCAGAACAAATTCTCCTACAGAATAGATAAAATAATTTTGTTAAAATTATGAGTTTGTCAGAGCCAGAGCAACTATTTCTTACAGTATCTTGTAAATTATTTATTAATTATTTATTGTTAATCAATTAGCCCTTATACTAAGAATAACACAATCCCAATCATGTCATTGCTAACACATTTTTATTTAAGTATATAATGATCACTTATATTTTCCAAATATTATAAATGATAAAATAATTGCGAAAAATGTTAATACTATTCGAATATAAGAAACTTAGGACCTTTTCACAAATCTAGGTTAGTAAAAAATATGTAACGTAAACGTATTTTGCTTTTTTCTTTTTGGAACAAAATCAACTCAATAAATAACAGTATGGTAAAAAGATATAAAAATACGCAATGTATGTTAGGCATTGATTAGAAATTAATCGAAGTATATCGTTGCAAAATATATGTATATAAGTTTGTTACATTTAAAAAAAAAAAAACAATATTGGGTTCCCACCACACACTAATTTGTACCTCTAATGTTATAAAACCAGCAAAAAAAACTTTAATAGGTTTATTCAATAATAAATCAGGTGAAAAAATAAGTTTTAAAAAATCGAAGGGATTTCAGAGAAACTGTTAATATATCATCTAAGTTAAATGTTCTTTTAAGTGATGTATCAGTTTTAATGATATATCACATTTCACGATCATTAAAGCTCAATTTTACATAATTTAAAATTATATCAGTAATATAAAGGCTTACTTTCTCTGGAAATATAGTATGTGTCATATATTTTTATTTTATTTTAAATCAAGATTATTTTAGAAACGGAAGGATTTATTTATATATTATGTATATAAATATATCGGTATGGTCTACTATCTACTCTATTAACTGGTAAGGATATTACAAGGATACTACAAAGGAGTATAATATTTAGATCGGAATCAGATCAATAAACAAGATTAGAAATCAGAGATTAAGATCAGATTAGCTACAAGAAGGCTTTTGAAACAATGAAAGTACTACGTAATATTCACATAATATAGTTTAAATTATACATCTACGCACACAATGCCTTAAAAATATAGAACAACCTTTAAATTATTTATTTACATTCACACAAATACGGATATTATTCTTCTGTGTTTAACTTAAAATATTAGTTAATAGTGTAAGTAGTACCATTAATGTATATTATCTATTTTGGCCTAAAAAGTATTTATTAATATATTCCAAAATATATTTGGTTCTCAATATACCCTTTAGGACTAGGATATTAAGATTATTTAACCTCATCTCATTACGCAGCACTTTAACCAATACATTTTTTCTGTACGATTTAGCTAAAGTGTTAGTCGCATGAGGAAGAGAAACCAACATAGAGTATTAAAAAATATATGGTACAAAAATTGGGCTTATTGCGACCAACCATCGACGAGTGATNGTTTCCAATCACCTGAAAGAGAATTTAATTAGATTAACAAATTTAAGTAACTTAAAAATCAAGTGGATATCAGAAACTGCTCAAATTTAATAATCTTAAATCGATTAAAAAGTAATTTTTTAACAGTGAAAAGTATTTCAGCAATATGTTCAAAGAATTAGAATTTAATCGTTTTTTACTATAATTGTTTCCAAAGAATTCTACTCTTTATTTATTTTATAATTGTGTTTTATGTAAATTATATGTATCATTTTTACTTTCTTTTATAAAAATAAAGTATTGTGTTGGCGCGAAAATTTAATTTTTAGACTCTGATGGTTATGCAAGTTTTGTCATGTGTCGTCTATGCCTAAATTTCTGTGTGTTGACGAAATTTTTACATTTTTAGAAAAATCATAACCCGAAGGCAAATCGGGAAATAAATTTTAGCTCAAAATTTAGGGGTGCCACCACCCAAAAAACCTTTTTTATTAAAAAATTCTAAAATAAATCCATTTAAATACAAGTCTAACAATATAAGCCATGTCCTGGAAAAAATCAAGTTTCTGAGAAAATATAGCTTTAAATGCGGAGAGATAGAGGAGATGAATTGTTGTTTATGATAAATTTTGATAAAATGTTCAATAATAATTAAATGTAACTACAAAAACTTGAAAACTAAAACGGAAAACACAGGATTAAGTAATTTTGTACTCGTATATCAGAAAGTTGTCTGAGTAATCTCGGACCGATTTTTATTTAAATATATCATTGATCAACTGTTATGATTATAATCCCGTCATCTCGTAGGGTTTCCCATTACACATCTAACATAATGTGATATTTTATATAAAAAATATCTCGTCTCACTCAGCTTAGAAACAGATACGACGTTGGTTATAATTTGCTTTAATATCCCTACATTTATGAATCCCAACGATTTTAATGGTCTCTTTAGAAAATAAAATGATAATAGCTTAGACTTAAAAAATAGATATATTTTTTGTCTTTTTCAGGGGTTTAAAGAGAAATGTTTTCAAATAACTGAAAAGTCTCTTTAGAGCAACCAAACAGGGAAGATTATTCTAATTTGTGTTACACTATTCTCCCCAGTTATCGGTAAGTAGATACGATTTTTTACACAAATTTTATTTTTATTTGATTCATGTAACTGAAGAAAAGTTTTACCTGCCTGATTATACCCTATAGGTGTAGGGTTGGAACATCGATGTCGATGTATCGAAAATAATGATATATCGGTAAAATCTTTTCTTTTTTTTTCTTCCCGGGGACTTCTAACAATATGTCCGAAGCAGTAAGACCTCATTTGCGGATCCAAGGTGCAAACCTGGTTTAATGATCTATCTTATAATAGTACTCTATCCTCTTAAGCAAGCTGACATACCCAAAGAAAGTGTACCTTTCTCAGGGGAAATAATTTAAGTTCTTCAATTGGCAGAATGGTTAAGCCAAAGATTCTCCACCTCAGGTGCGTTAATGCAGGACAACTTCTAATAAGATGAGAAGGGGATCCTCTTCCTCGCACTGCCTGCACACAGGGCTTTCAGCTAGGCCAAGCAGATTTAGATGTCACTTTAGTCTGCAGCGTCAGCTACAAGTTAGCTACAAGCAGTACAAGTTTCATCTTCTAGATAGTCGGAAAGTGGGTCAAATTTAGTTTTCCAGATTTGGAAGCAAACAAATAAGCATAAAATTAATTGAATAATAGTTGATCAACTAATGACTGATTCTTGTATCGTTATCAGAAATATATATAATTTGTGCAAATTTTACCTTCCTAGGATGTAGGAAAATATGGCATAAAAAATTTGGAGACAAGTAGTAGTTGTAAGCTTGTATAGAAGACGGGGTTAAACCACATAATAAAATGCTGATACATCTTTTGATTGCTACTCCCCTGTTTTTTTTTAGAATATAAATGACTGACTAATATCTATTAAGACAAAGGGGTGTTTAGTCCAATGTACTTTGGGACAAAGGATTATCACACTTCTGTTTTTATAAGAGAGTAAGAATTTAAATAAGAACATTCTGTGCTCTGTACGTACACATTCTTTAGACTGTTATAAGGCCGCTCCTTGACTCTTCGGTACGGTATCGGTGCGCTCGATACCGACTCGGTACAGATTTTTTACCGAGCGCCTGTATCTTAATGAGTCCTCCCTGACTAGGCGGTATGCGTGGGAGTGTGGCAGTAAAGAATCGGGATACAGAGGGTCGGTAAGAACAAGCAGTAAAAACAGAATCGTTATAGTAATATCTTCTTCTGACGATGATATACTTAATCACGCCACGACACTATCATTACTGCAAGATTCCACCAAAAGTAAAGCAGAAAATACCGCATACCAATACCGTACCGGACAAGTCAGGGAGCGGCCTTACTCCCCTCTGTTTTATTTATAAGGGGAGTAACAATTTAAAGAAGAATTTAAAGAAGAATTTAAGACTTTTAATTCCAAACTTAACAAACCCTAACTTCATTAAATCAACATGGGATAAAGTGATCAACCATCCCTACATGTATTCAGAAGATCTTCGGAAAAACATCTCATATTACAGGGTAATTAATATCCAAATATATTAGTGTTTTTTGTTTAATTACCAGGAAGGGTGAATAAACAATATCTCTTTCATATGAGAATATGAAATATGATATTCAAGAACATTAATATTCAATTTCGTATTCAGTAAATATCTTTTAAATAATATTATAATAACACAAGGTATACAAAATATACAATAGCTATCTACTGATTGTTCTAAACCTCCAAAAATTATTTTTAAAATATCCTTCTGCTGTTATCTAATCAATAAATGTATTAATATGGAGTAATATGCGAGAGGCGTGAGAGACAAGAGACAAGAGAAGTTTACCTTAGTATATTATTACATTTGCCAAACAAAAAAAATCAAAATCCTTTCAAATATAAAAAGAAATACTTAAAATGAACCTGATTTACATAAAATCGTTGCCAATTTTTTTTCTTCAAATCCTAAATGTTGATAAAAGTAAAAGTATGTTGCCCTTTAAATGGCGACACTAATATTAATTTTTAATACTTTTTCTTATTCTTAAAGTATTTGATAAACGTGGTGTTGAAATATATGAAAAAATATAAAACGTATCTTTTTTATAAAGGTGTGTACTTTACATTTCTAGCTTTTTATTAACAAATAAAAAAAAAGAATATAACAAAATCTATTTAAATACATGTTAGTTTTGAAATCAATTAATATTTTAAAGGACTAGCAAGGATTTTGTAATACTTCAATTTATTATTATAAAAAAAACTATTTGTGAGATTAAATTATAACGAAAGAGTGACAAAAACGAAGGATGTACAACTGTTATCATTTTCTATTAATAAATTTTAACAATAAATAAATTCTAATTGGCACGAGAACAAATCACAATTTCAGTCGAACAAAAATTTACATAATTCGAATTTTATCTTTTCATAATGTGGTAAGAAGGAGTGGACTGTATTAAACTATACAAAATAGATAACGTATTCATGAATCCTGCACACTAAGAATAAGTATGTCGACTTTAGATAATAAATACATGAAATAATGAGGTAATCATAGGATTAAAATGTATACAGCAAGTAGAAATACATTTTTGTAGATAATGATACTATATTCACTTCTCCTTCGTAGTTTGAAAAATCAGTTTGAGATAATTCAGACAAGTATTCTTGCTCAATCTCTGTTTGAAAGTTGAATGGCTTATCAGTATCACTTATGTCACTTTAAGTATCGATGTATTGAGTGCTTACAATGTACTTACCTTTAAATATCGCCATTTGTTTATCTCTTTTTTACTTAATTATAAAGAGGAAGTAGTTTGATGGCGCGATGTATTTTTAGAGTTGGTGGATTAACACGTTTTGAGCTCCCCTGAGTCCATAAAAAGTGTTAAAATTAATGTCTGTCTTAACGTGGATCTTAATGACTTCTAACGTGGAGCCTAAAATGCTAAGCCTATTTTGACATGTGTAACAAATTCCACCAAAATCGGTCAACTTTTTCTCTAGTTATCGTCACACGTTTCTGACACACACATAGATAGGATGTATAGTTTGTAAAATACAATATATTACAACTACAAATATATTTTTTTAATTAATTTCATTTTACACGTATAACAAATATAGTGATTTTAAATGCTCTAGTATCCATTCGTGTTATTATAAAGTAGTTCAATTTTCCTCATGTACGAATAGTTACAAAAGGTTTTTGTAATGCATCAAAATCAGTTCAACTACTGTTTGAAATTCAGACATGTTTGTCTAGACAGGAGAAAGAGAATGAAATATTGCTATTTTTTTACTATAAACAGTGATCCAATTCAGATAGAGTCGGATCACTGCTGTCGGAGATTTAGCTAACTCTATCAAATTAAAATTACATCTTAGCTGAGATCTAGATCTAGATAGCTATTCGTAAACTAGTCCTCGAAGTTTATCTACAATGTACATAAATACTCTTTAATCTTGGGTAATCTGACGGTAGGAAAAATTATCTCGTACATAGATGGATAATACGTATACTTTACTAGCATTTATCAATGCAACCTGGTTTAGCTTATAGCTCGCTTATTTAAAATTATATATTTCTATCCAATCTTCTAACTATACATTATTATTATTTTATAATTTTCCCTATAAATCTAATTTTTACGGTAAAGTAAGATTTCACCCGTTTTATCAATTACTCTTTTTTTCGATTCTATAAACATATATTTGCGTTTCTCAATATTTATTTAAGATTATAACGTATAATAATAATTTAAACAACCTCATATTCCCTTGAAGATAACATATACGAGGGAATAGTCGGTACTTTTTCAGAAACATTAATTTGGAGATGTGAAAGAGTATGGAACTTTTTCCTTTAGTTTAATCTCTCATATATGCCTAGAGTTATTTGATTGATATTACAATGTTCTGTCAATAATCTTGTCAGTTTAAAGCAAACAAGAAATTACACACACATACATATATATTATATACAATTTTCTGTTTGGAAAAGATTCTTCTTTACTGAACACCTAGATTGGATTTTTGAATTTTTAATGAATACTTATGTCATTATACACTCCTGGCTGATACTAGAGCTTTGATAGGCCGAATCATTCCAGGCCAGGGCGAACATTATCGTCATTATCTCAAAATAATTGACAAATAACGAGAAAGAGATTTATCTCAAAGAGTGTGTTTGCAGATTTCAGGCTATTTGGCAAAAGACCTTTTGAACTAACATATCTGAAGTTTGGATTATATTTTGGCGTCGCACAAAGTCATTTAAGCAAGAACTACATAATGGGTTGAATTAAGATGTATTTTGCACTGTGTCGTTTTCCAACTGTTTGGTTCTCATTAGCAATGGGATTGACAAAGCAGAAGCAGAAGAAGAGGTAACTAATGCGCATTTGTACGTTGCGATATCATTTTATCGTCTAGCATTAGATCGATCATATATAGAAATTGATAGAGTTGAGTTTCTCTCGTATAATATTTTTTTTGTTTGGAATAAGATGAGCCAGGAGTGTGTGATAACTTAAGTGGAAAACCATCTTCAAGAGACTATTAAAGAAGAACCAAAAAAATAAAAAAATATAAATATAAATATATTTGGCACTTCTTTAGATTTTTACTGGTGTGTTACTCCTCTTATAAAAAAGATAGTAAGAACTAAAGAAAAAGAACAAAATGCTCTTCTTTAGGCTGTTACTCCCCATATAAAAAAAGAAGACATCCATTGTCCCAAAATACACTACTTGGAGTAAACATGCCGTCTTTATAGTTAATTAATCAATAGTCATTTATATTTTAAAAAACCATAGAGGAGTAATAATCTATAGAAGTACCAATATACAGAAACCCCCTGTCTAAGTACTTTTTCTTAAACAGAGATTTTTTTTTCTTTGAATAACACCCTGTATTTTAAAAGCTGGAAACCAGTATAACGTTGAAGAGGAAAGAAATTTACGAAACCATAGGAGTCGTTATGCTGTGTATCCTGAGAAAAATACCTGAATTTAGAAAATTCCATTAAAAAATATTGCCAAGGTAAAGAAAAAACACTTCACAGTCGTGTAGCATATGCTATTTTTTCCGAGGTAGCAGACAATAAAAAAACATTAAATATTAATCAATAATCAATATAATAATAACAAATATTAGTTTAAACTTAAGATTAAAAAAAAGAAACCTTAAAAAGAGGTTACACTATAAGAAAAGATAAATAAAACGCATTGACATCTAGCGGAATTCAATCGTACTAAGAGCCACATTAGTAAGAAATCAGCGCTCCTACGGAAGTTTTGACAAGTTCTTGTAGTACAATAAAAATTTTTTGCGTCCTAGGACGTAAAATTTTTTTTCTTTACTCCCAGGAGTAATGAAAAGATTTTTTAAATCCACGTAACGAAAAAATTGATTTTAGCTTTGTTTTCTAGGCTCTAAAGTTACTATTTCACAGCCTACCATGGAAAAAATTTATTTTTTGAGATGTAAGTGGTTAAAGAACAAAGTTACAGGATTTTTTAATTATTGATTTATTGCAGTCGGACCTCCATACATCGAAATTGATGATTCCAGAAAAATAATGGTACATAGATTTTGTTTTAAGAGATAAAATAGTGTTCCAGAAAGAGGAAAATTTTTATCCCACACTATTTTCACCAATTGCAGAACTGATTTATCTGCATCTTTATAGTATACTTACGATCTTCAACACAATTGAAGGTTTGTTCGATAAATTAAATCACGCATATTTTTGGAATGAAGAAATACGTATAAGTTCTTTATGGCTCGTTCTGGAGCCCAGGAGTGAATAAGAAAAAAAACGACCCTTACAAAATCACCGTCACAAAACCAAGCGTCACGAAATCGACCGATGACGACAACTTGAGTAAAAGATTACCAAGTTAGTTATTTGATGCACATGTTCATTTACCAATGCCCAGACTGAGTTCGTTGGACAACATTATCCGCCCAAGCGTTCAACGCTCGCGTTAACGTAAACTTAAAATTAAAAATTGGAATTTTAGGATGGGAAAGAAAATCTAACTTCATCGATTTAATGGGACAAACAACTTTTATAAATATTTTTTTTCAGTAAAACGAACACTGACACTCCTATTTGAAGTGATAAAGATCGCTAAATTTATAAAAGCGGTCTTAAACGTATAAAATAAAGAAAACAACGTTTTTACCGATATCTTACGTTCTATTTTAATAAAACTTCTTACACATCGTCTAAAGTACAATTGAAACAGACAAGTAACATTTCAACCTGATACAAGCAGACGTTTTTGAGTAGGGAATAGATATACATATTTTATGATATTTTAAATCAGGTAGTTGGCCGGGTAGGTAGAAAAAAGTCCAATTTCTTACCAAGTACAAACGAAACAAAATCTTTAACTATAAACTCATCATGGTTAACTTTTTTCAATACAATATATATTCCATACATATTTATTTTAAGACGCTAGCTTTAAAGGCCCCCATACACGGTCAAACATTTTGCGCAGACATCATGTTTGTGCAAACATTTTGACCATGTACGGGGCTGCTTGATCTTTGCGCAAACATGATTTTTAACTAAATTTCCCCGTCATCAGGTTTGCGCAAACATTTTGCACAAAATGTTTGATCGTGTATGGGGGCCTTAATGATACAAATAATGCTTTTCTTTAAATTGTGCCTTAAGTGTGCTAGGTACAACCAGTTAGTTACTTTTAATTTGTCTCTTATCTAACTCCGCCATGTATAATAAGTTAGCAATGTATAAGTACCTAGCAGTGTGATTTTATAATTTATATTTAATGAAATATGTAAGAAACGAAGTCTACCACGGGTGTCCAGCAAAACCACACGTGCTTTTTTGTTAGCAACTTCTACGCTTAGCCGTTTACTTAAGCTACAAAGTAAATAGCAAATTTCGTGCGGTTTACGTACTTGATACTACATAACTTAAAAGGGACATAATGGGTATTCTTAACTGAACAATAAAGATTAAGCTAGAGTTGCTATGAGCACTTAATAAAAATGGTTGCAATGAGTATTCATTAATTATGAGTCAATATATAGAGAACAAATATAAAATAGTATCAAAGAATGCTCTTGAGATATAATTTTAGAAAAACTGTCAACTTAAACCCTAAACGAGTTTCAAGAAAGCCGATGAGAATTATTTATAAGGGGATGTCATAAAATCAGAAATCACGTTTCATCGACTACCACAATTAAGTTAAGCGCTCCATGATATTCGATAAAGAATAGTTATTTATGCACCTAGAGAGAAAAAAGTAAGCCATTATTCCCTGAGCGATAAAGTTGGTTCTTAAGGCGAAGCTGAAGGAACCATGGTCCCTAACACGCGAGGAACTAATTATCGCGAGGGAAATAATGGCACTTTACTCACGACGTGCATACAATATTTTATCTCCAGTAGGGAGGAAATTTTAATTATATTAGCAGATATAAGAGATTCAATATTAAAAACAAACAATAATTGGAATTAATATCAAATAGAAGGTTATTTAGATGCAGGTTATAAACAATGTCATAATAAATATAAGAAAGTCGAAAAAGCAATGTCACCAACCTGATTTCAACAACTTCATTACATTAGCCGTTCATTTTCTACTATTTAAAAAATAATTTAGTTGGCAATACATGCTCTTTCGCCCTTCTTTACTTGTTCGCCCTACTTTTACTTTTTCTCCCTACTTTTTGAGTTCAGGGAAGAAAAGACCCTACTTTAGACCCTCTAAACTAATTCAAAATCATAACTTTTTCTCAGTAGTGGAGATAAACACATTTCCAATTGCGTATAAGTAAAACTACGATCTGTGGCATCGCGAACAGTGATGTCTGCATTTATTACAACATAAACTAACTCTGTAGACTGTTTACTCTTCTTTGTTAGGTCCTTACGTTTCAATAGTCTTTTTTTTAAAAAACAAATCAAGTCAAATTTTGTTTAAATTCATTTTAAAAGAAAGAGTAAAAAAATATAGCATTAAAATATAATTTACGTTTTTATTAGTATTCAATATGTACAATGTTTATAATTTAAATGATATTATACAAGCTTTATTTCTATTTGTCTGAACGTTAAACATTTATAGTACATTAAAGTACTTAAGTACTTTACGGTATCGAACATGTAACTATTAATATTCAGTATAACAACACAAATACATAATACGGCACACTTGAAACGTAATGTTTTGCATATAGGTATATAAAACGATAAAGTTTTATAGTTGACCACAACTACTTTATCTGATTGCGAAGGTAATGACGAAATATTCGATTCCCGATACAAAATATCTTCAACTAGGTCAAATGATTTGGGCGTTGTGCGTCGGATTACTACGTGTATAAGAGGTCATGATCCTGTAATCCTAATTCCAACTTCAGATTTTTTTTTTTTTGTTGCGGCCTCTTACCTCATTAGTTGATTATATTTTTTTACCAATAGGCGTTTTCAGTAATTGTGGAATTAATTGTATCTTACCAAAAAACAAAACTCCGTAGGATGAATTCAGTTCCATAAATAAAACAGACTTTCGAACTTATTATTATTATTTTCTGTAAGTTTTAAAAACTTAATTGCATTTACACATTTTAATATTCCAAGTTCATATTTAAGTAAATTTATATGGTTTTTAGTGATTAACACCTTAGGATAATTTATGATATGACTAATATCCTACCCAGTCTATATTTTATGTCATTGCATATAACCACGTGGGCGAAGTCCTTCTAACTCTGGGTAAATAAAATAAAAAATTAAAAAAGGCAATGTAGGTTAAAAATAAACAAAACCTATAATAAACATTCAATGCACATACTATAACTAATATTTTAATAATATTGGTATTTATTCTATATGATTCTTAATAGTAATGTCAAAGGAATTCATACTATACTAGTTTCTATTATATATTGTTTTATTTAAAAATATCAAGGTAATTGATAATTACAGTAGTACGATGGTAATAGATAATAAATGGGTGTGATACAATTACTTCAGTTATTTAAATTTTAAAATGTTAATGATTTATGGATAGGATTAGGCATAAAATCGACGAAGTTTAAATTATAGGTATCCAACAATATGCTAGTGAGAGATCACCTTTTGGAGGACAGATTTCAAATAAGTTCAAAGGACAAATTGTTTTATTTACAAAATTATTACTTTCAAAACAGGATTGTATTAACTTATAATTTATGCTTTACTTTTAACACTTAAGGCTGTGTTATTAATATGAAATGGAATTGTGTTGTGTCTTTTGTGTTAGTTTACAAAAGTGAATTTTAAATTGATTTGAATACGATTAAGTTGTACATAATTCTAGTAGCATTTGTACGTAAAGGTTAAAGTGTGTAACCTTTCTTTAAGTTATAGTTTAAAGTCATTTTAAAATATTATATTACATATTTTTTAGTTAACATGGAATTATTACGAAAGTTTGAACCGTATACTGATAGTTTGAACCTTAAAAAAGGGGGGAAGTTGGTAGTTACGAACTAAGAAAATTTCGTTTACTTTGGTTCCAAATATGGGAAAAGTCCATTGATTAATTTAAGTTATTCTCATGCTCTCCAACTTCTATCGAACATCTAATGCCACTTATTAACCACGATTGGTATACCATTATTGCAAAAGTCCATTTGGTCATGACGATTATGAAGAGAAATGAAATGGGACCTGGAGTTGTCCGATAACGAAGTTCGCAATGACACTAGTTACTTCTGAATTCAAACAATGTCGTGAGTTTCTTTATATGGATTTCGCGGGCTCGGCCGTTTTGTTAAAGACATGAAAAAGCCAAAGAAACCTTGATAGATGTGGATGAGGGGATTCGAGTTAGCAGCCTGTTCAACTCAATTCATCATCTCAAATTGACACAGGTTTTGTATTGAGCAAGGAGAGCTCTAAGTCTGCGGAACTCAGTAGCGGCTTTTGGTTCTGACTAATTAATTCGATTTCTACTTCTACTGGCACTACAACTGTAGTTCATTCATTTTAAACAGTCCAGATCTCTAGACAACCTCTAATTTAAGTCAAGTCTAAGCCAAGCAAATCTATTAAAAAACATTTTTAGTTAACTTAATCCATTCATTTCTATTTTATTTCTCGAATTTTTAATAATTAAAAAAGAAAGAAACAAACGTTATATTAAATCTACTTCTCCAGTATTATAAAGTTATATGAAAAGAAAATTATTATCTTTGATTTTCATTAGAGTTACATGGTTATGTTTGGTGACTTAGTAAGGCTCTAACTCGATTCTCTATAGCTATCTCTCAAATCTCCTGAAAAGATTTTGGATTTATATAATGCTTTGGACAAGGATTACAAACGAACATTCGTGCTTATCTGCAATTATCAAATCCATTTTTGTATTCATTATTCTTTTCATAACCACGTAAGACAAGAATTAGATCAATTTAGTGATATGTAGTCAGAATGATAAAATTATTGATAAAAAAAAGAAATCACAATAATTAGTATATGGACGATATACATCGTCGGCACCATGCTAAAGTCACGAATGTGAAAAATCGACTTTTTTTATTTGTGCATTGGATGTCATATAATGAGACACACATACTGTCAAAATAGGACACCTTTAGCTTAATTAGAAATGGCAAAACTATGTAAAATGTAATTTTCGAACGAATATGCCACATTGGTTAGTTTACTTTAGTACTTTGAAGTAAAAACTTTTTGGAATTCTGTTGTAAAGTAACAAATATGCCATGTTCGTTACTTTACAACAATAAGTATGCTGGAGTAATTGATGAAAGTGCAGTGCAAACTAACGAATATGCCATGTAGTTACAACAATAAGTATGCCAGAGTAATTGATTTTTTTTTTTTTTTTTTTTTTTTTTTTTTTTTTTTTTTTTTTTTTTTTTTTTTTTTTT
>KZ651721.1:323612-367965 GCA_001010745.2 Gerris buenoi
ATTATTATTTTATTATTATTATTATTATTATTTTTATTTTTGTTATTTTTTTTTCATCAGACTGGTATCGCATTCACTAGAAATCATAATTAGATTTGATAAAAAATTTGATATTGATAACATCCTTTCTCTTAGTTCATCAAAAAGGGTTGTATGATTTCACAAATTTATTACGAAGCCTGTTGCCCAGCTCTCGCACATTTATTAAGACACGTTCAAATTTCTTGAACTCGGGCGTACTCAACTTAAAAATGTTTAAACTCACATCTCTCATAGAAATGAAAAAGCACAAGAAGTAAGATAGAGTTCAACCTATACCACATAATATACTTGTTATAAAAACTAGAGTAGTTATTTCGTTACTATATAATAATCAGAAAAATAAATTACCCGTAACAAAGTCGTTACTTTATCATAATATTTTATTCTTATTAATTAAAATATCAGTGTTAGCGCTTACCTAAACCGGCAATTTTTGATCCAACATATTATATAGATAGATTATTATCAGAGAGGCGCTGTTTCTCACTTATGATAACGTGCAATTCAATATTTTTTGGTCCAAAAGCAAAAATCGGTGTTGAAATAATTTCCGAAGCTATATTTTTAGTTACACAACATATATTATAAATGGTTATTGTAAAAAAGATATGTTAGAATTCTCCTGATTGGTCAATCATCGTCCTATGGTTTCAAAATAATCTATTTCATCATTATACAAATGGTACTTATAACATTAGCCAAAAACCACTTAAAAACCAACAAATATACATGTTGCTATAGTTGTTCCAATTTGTTCAAATTCTTGTTTACCCCTCTCATTCATTTACTTGTACATGTAATGCCCACCGAGGAGAAGTTATTTTTATAATTTTTGATAAAATGTTCAATAATAATTAAATGTTCCTACGAAAAACTCTTAAGTTAATAAATGGAAACCACTGGGTGTAATTATAAACTTGTATATAAGAAAGTTTTTCTGGGTTATTTCGGACTGATTTTTTATTTTATAAAATCTAATTTTAACTGAACAATTAATCTACAATCAACCGGTTCTTCGTTTTATAAGCTCAGCGTGTCTTAGTAATTTTATGTAATTTAAAGATATGTTTTATTAGTATAACTTCTCTATAAAATGTTAGTTAATTTATTTTTGGTTTAATATAATCTTCCATATCTGTTATACTTGAAGGAAATAGCGATTTTTTTTTCTTAATTTCTTTTTATGAGTATAATTCGATGAGCTTGGTTAGTATTAATAAAATAAAAACTAATTCAAAGAGACTGCACTTATCAAAAACAATAAATTATATACGAACATTTTGAATATGGTTCTAAATTATACTTATGTAAAAAGCAGTTATAAAACTCTTAATAAAATTTCACACCCACATCGTTCAGTTTAATCTTTCATTTTTTTATTACATCGTAAAGTTGCGTTTGGAATGAACAATATATAAAAAAAAGTTTTATTCTAATGAATGTAATAATGATAAAAAATCTATTAGCATTAAATTTCTGGTTAGTGGGACAGTTTTATACATCATCGAATCTTCGAAAAAAAAACTGACTCAAATTGATTCGTGATAGTATAAAGCAATGAAAATGTAGGAATTTTTATGCTAACAGAGAAAAAGAAATGCCAAAAATATTTATGCATATTGCAAAATATCAACCTCACCTTAAAGTATTAAAAGTGTTATTTTGTTGGTAATAATGTTAATAAATAGTTTATTCAATCATTTTTTACGTTAATGTTTTGTTGGTAATAGGATTTTGATGTGTGAAAAAGTTGTTAGTAAATAAAAATACTTTGCGAATTAATGTGGCACATAGCTTCCTCGTATCCTAACACGTTCTTTATTGATATTATTGCTTTTACAACCCATTATCGTCTTATTTAATAATTCACATACCTTTTTCTTAAATCTTTCATAAATTTTAAATCTCTCGTACCATTATTTTCTGCACGAATAAAGGTATCAGTTTAGCAATATTTAACGTGTAGAGGCAGTTGAAAAGAGATATCTGCGGGCAACTTTCGACAATTCATCGAAATTTATTATAAAACATTAATAAAATTGATTACTTCAGAAAGATATAGGTGAAAATAAATGTAACTTCTGTGCGCATGTGGAAGAGAAACAAACGAGTACAGAAGTTGAAACCTATATGGGATCAACAAGATTCATTAACATCGGAAGAGTAGTTTTTTTTAAGATATGTTGATTCACAAAAATTTAACGACAGACAGTTCTACAGACCGATAGACAGACACGGGAATAAAAATGTCCCCTGATGTCTGAAACAAAATTTATGAAATCGGAGACATTAGCAATTTTCGTTTTTCAGATTGATACACACAACAAAGTTCAGAACCAATAAATCAAATGAAAGATGATTTTTAATAACGGAAGAAAAGTTTTTTTTTTAAAACATAGTTTTTGTACTTTCATTATAACATGCGTATTTCAAAACAATAGAATATAATTAATGTTTTATTTTCTGGTATTGTAATTTTAATTTGAAAATAAATGTTATGTATTTATTTTTAATTTAAGTACACGTATTAAAAGTCTATTAATAATTCATTAGTTGTGGTGATATAATTTAAAAAATGAAAAGAAAACAATAATTTCTTTTAAGCTATTACTTATTCAGTTTTGTTTGAAGAGTTATTGTGTACTGACAGAAAACAAAAATATATAATTAGTTAAAATAAATTAGTAGATGATTAAGTGAGTACTGTAATGTCCAATAGATGAACGAAAAGTAGATTATTTCGAAATGTAATATACATTTTCTTGTTGCTCGCAATTTTGCATTAATTATTATTATTCCTGATATTACATATTGGATATTTCATCTTAATTTAAATAAATCGTGAACATTTGTTCTTCCTGTTTAACTTTTTAATATTCGATGTTAGTGAAATGACAATTGTTTGAAAGATTAAACAAACTGCCTTAACAATTCATGCGAAGAGCGGAATCAATATTAATATGCTTTTGTTTCTTGATTAATTATTTCCTCATAAACATCATTTAAATTTTAACGCGTTTTTTTTTTACATCCATTATTTTAAACATTATTTGTATATTTTTTTCTGATCTCAAATAAACTTCACAAGTCGGCCGATTGCAATACAACAATGTACTTGCTATTGTTGTATATTCGATTATTGTATTAACATATCTAATAATGTATATTAGTATAAAGATATTTTTAACTTGAGGTATTTAGGAATTTAGGTTCAGTTTAATTGTATAATAATGTATTATTTGATTTATTCACAGCTTACTAAAATCTTAAAAGTTATACTAACGCAATAATACTTACGAGCTTACTTGTTATATTGTAAACTTAAGAAAAAAAATTGTTAAAGTAAAAACCAAAGTTAGAATTTGAAAACTTTGACAAATACAGAAAAGAACAAAAAAATTGTTATTAAAATAATAATAATAGCAGTAATAATCACTACAAATGACCCAAGTACAGCCCAAGCTGTTTTTAAAAAAGTATAAATAAACAGTAACACTTCTTGACTTAAGACGTCTTGTTTATTTCTGAAAGAGAAGCTTGGGCCGCAAAAAGATTCCTCAACTCTCTGTCACTATTAAGTCTAAGGGTACCAATTTTAGGATACTAAGTTTAGGATACTAAGTTTAGAATTCTAAGTTTAGTATTCTAAGTTTAGGATACTAAGTTTAGGATACTAAGTTAAGGTACAAAGTCTAGGGATACAAAATTAAGGTACAAAGTCTAGGGATACTAAGTTAAGGTACAAAGTCTAGGGATACTAAGTCTAGTGACCCTAAGGTAAGGTACCAAGTCTAGGGATACTAAGTCCAGGTATACTAAGTTTAGGTACTAAGTCTAAGGATAATAATTAAAGGTTACCGATATGTCTTGCTAACCGTTCTCGTCTATAAAAATAATTAATAATTAAAATTACTATTAAATTAATTAATATTAATGCTATCAGCAATTATTTAGAATAATCGTAAGCAATTGTTGATTTTAATTTAAAAATAAGCCATTTACATTGTTGTATAATCGAAAGCAAGTTTTTATTTCAATTTAAGACAAAGCAGACATATTTTTATTCATATCAAATTAACATCATTGGAAACAATACCAGTACCAATTGGAAGAAACAAATTGCAATCATAGCAATTCGTCTGTAGTTTTAAGTTATGTAAGTTGATGGAATAAGAAAGGCATAGCGATCAATTTTTCATGTGTGGTTTACAGAAATTCAAATTAGATTGGCATAAAAATCAAAAACGACTTCTCGTGTCGCGTCGTGTCTATACATATGAAAATCCAATCTTGATTGGGGATCTAGTCAGAGAACTAACTATGGCGTTGTTGTAGGCTTCCCCAAATATTACGAATACTTCACGAACGTATAGTAGTATTTTATAGATTTATACACGAGTTCCTCTGAGTAAAGTATGCATAAAAAGTATAATGTAAGCATACAATTATTTAATGTAAGCATTGTTATAATGTAAGCAGCAATTGTAATAATGTAAGCATACAAAATAAGCTTGTACTATGTAAGGAGTTAAAATGTAGGTATTAAGGTGTAGTTGTGTAGTCACTAAAAATAAATTATAAAAAAGTCAAACCATGTATTTATTAGTAGTCTCTAATGTAGGTGTATTACAGGAATAATTTCTGGGCACTTTTAATCTCAAATTTGTCTAAAATCGTCAGAAATTATTCCTGACAGTCTAAGTTATGTTTTTGTCTTAAGAATTTATTTCAAATTAATTAAGCTATATATGGTATATACAAGAGATTATAATGTAGGATTTACTTATTTCAATAAAAAATAATACAAAGATTAAACCAGTATAGCAATAATCAATGAACATTGCTAAATAAATATGTTCTTTTAAAGTTAACATTAATTATACAGGAATCAGGATAAACTTAAAATAACTCTACTTAAAATTGATTGTTATATATTTATATACAAAGGATGTCCCATTTCAATAAAATAACTTAATGTACATTTAATTTTCTTGTTAAAACCGCGTAATAAAGTAGTAAATTTTAAAGGCTATTTACGCTTAAACTATAAAATATGAAGTAAATTTAATAAACATTTTTTTTACAAGTTTTTTAGTGAACTTTTTGAAATAATGAAAAAAGAATGGTAAAAGTGAAAACTAAGTTTTTCAAAGGACCACATTGACCCTTTGGCGGAATCTTTTTTTTTCTTTTTCTGTCATTAAACTACTCCTAATGTACTAAAACTTTTGCCTTTTAAACATTTTTCTGAATCTGTCCTTGCTTATAAGTTATAACCGTTTCATCTACTTGTAAAGGACACTGAAGATAATACAAGAAATATTTATTTTTCATAAGAGATACGAAACGGATATTGAATGGTTATATAGCAGTACAAATATATAGAATTAAGAAGGTTATGAGCATTAAAGAATTAAAGCCTTTATTTAAGTCCGTCCACCGTCCACTTAATATCTAGTACATAAGAAGCAATTTGTTTTAGTCTCACGTACCAAGCTGGTTTTAGTCAAAGACCGTACAATAATACCTGGGCAACTTCTCCACAACGGATATCATTAATAAATCATTAGTTTACCGGATTGTGAGCTAACTTTAAAAACTATTTAGTATTATACTTTATCGAAAAAATCGTGAGCAAAAGAAACACTTCCGACATTTAATAACCGAGTCTGCTTTTTTATTATTTTTCACCCAGTCGCTGGTTTTTTTTTTTTTTAATTTGTAAAACACAAGAACCTAATACAATTAGAAACTACAGCTTCTGTTACACTAACTAAGTTAACTACAAGTTTCTCTATTTGGCAAATTTTTAATTTTGTTTCTTATGCAATATTCTTCTTTTTTTTATTTCTAAAATGTTCTTTATTTTTCAGTAAAATATTAAAATTACTAAAAAGATCGGAAATGAACGATTGAGATAATTTAATTCTTACACTTATCTTCCTCGTATATTCTTTATCATAATACGAATTTTGTTAAGTTTTGTAATACGCATTTTGTTATTATTTATTATTATTATAATTTTGTTAAGTTAGTATACAAATTGCATAAGATATCCTCTAATTTTTCTTGAATATTTTTTTTTATTTCGTTATATTATCACTAAAACATCTAGGTGGATAAAGCTCAGTCATTAAATCTTTTAAGTACAATCAAACTATCTATAGTGTATACTAAAGAATCCGTTATTGCTTCAGATTTTACCTAATAATGTCCTTGCCAAATAAAATGTTTTATGACAACAATGTAGCCCTACTTTCGAAAAATATAAGATGTTGCGTAAAAAAAAAACCTCTATAATTTTATGTAAATTAATAGAATAAAATCAAGTTGGACTTTTTTTTAGTTTTTGCTTTATCTAGTTTCATAAAGGCATCTATCAATTCTGTCACTTTTACTTGTACCAGTTACGCCACTTTAATTAAATCTTCTATTCTACACTTTTAAGTATTAAAAGTTTTTTACAGTTTAATAATTGAATTTTAGAATAATATTCTCTTAAATCTCTAGTCATTAGTTTTACTGTGTATTTATATATATATATAATAAAGAGTAAATATTGTAAATACAGCACAATATTGAACACAGACCGGTCAAACTAGTTGTGTTATTAAGAAATACATATAAGTAAACTATCTCAGTTCCATACATGATTTTTTTGTACAGGCGATATTTCTGACTTAATGTAACTCTTGACAAGAACTCGATTATGGTGAGGGGCTTGAAGTGACGCAGATACGTTTTTTTTCTTTTTTGGATCCGATATCTCCTGCTAAAAAGGTGTTTAAGATAGTGAACCCTGCTATCACGATTACTTTTTTACGTGAAGACCAAACCCAATAAAAAGTATACTCTTATTGTAGAAGAACACTTTAGAGATGATAACCTACTCCAAACATTTTTCGATCCAAACCCTTTCAAGTGGATTTATAAACCCTCCCAAAGTTAAGTGATTTCTATTTTTTTTTTTTTTTTTTTTTTATGTTTAAGCTTTCATTAATTTTGTGATGATGAAAGGAGGGGAGTGTTTGTATTATATAGTTGGGGTGCTCATATTAATTACTAAATACAAATTAAGAGATAACTTAATTCAATTCCAATTTAATTATTAATGACCTTATCATATGAACCATGAACACCCCGAATTTGGGTTCTATTTTACCTAAATTCAGACTTTTTTACTTATGGTAACCGACGGAAGACAGCAAATCTTTGCGGTTATTTGCCAGTCTACGATACGGAAGAAGATAAATCAACGTTTACTTCTACTTCTACCGATAAAAAGAAGTAAATTTAAACGAATATAGTAAAAATAAAACTCAAAGTATATTTTTCAACTTGCCAAGATCCATAAAGGCGGAGATACACATGCCGTCAAATTGGGGAAGTAGCTTGCATTTCATAAGAGGGTATTTGCCAGTAACTGGCATACCAAGGATTTTTATTGTTTTTATCTGCTTGCTTGCCAACTACAGGCATCCCATTTAATATATACACGTGAAAGTAGCTGGCATGTTTTTCTTCAAACAGGTATATCTATATCTCCGCCTTGTAAGTTCTATTTTTGGAGTTAATACTCATATGTTTTATTGATCAAGCTATTGGTTGTTAAATAAAATATGATTTATAATAAATTCGGAAACGTACTTGATCAATGTTTTAAAAAATTAAAACCATAATTTTAAATCATATTTTTCTGTTCCCTTCATTATATTTTTTATAAAATTGTTTTCTTTACCTTTATACACACACATATATATAATATATATAGGTACGATTAAAATGTTTTTTAAAAAAAGTCTCAATGAAAACTAAATTAAAAAGAATTTTAGGTTATTGTAAATTTACTAAAAAACTAAAGCTTAATATGAAGTTGTTTATTTTCATTGAAAGTTGATAATTGGATAGGAAGAAAAAAATTGAAAATGTAGAGAATAGAGTCAAGTTATTTCTTCATAAAACTAGATTTAAGTGAAGGTCACATGGTAGAACTATTTTAGCAATGGACTTACTTATTTTTTTCATTGTATTTATTTAAAGTGTAATTTGTTTTCAAAATTTTCTGAAACTAACGACTTTAAGTTGTTAGTTAAAAGTTTTTGTAGGTGTAGAGATAATATCAGTTTTGTTATTTCTTTTTTTATTTCTTTTTATAACAATTATTGGCTGTATGAAAGTGACAGTTTATTCTTATTAGTAATAGTATAGCGGAAAACATGATCACGATTGTGACTTTTTTTTATACTACAACCATTCACAACAGACTTGATGAAAGCAAGTGTGAAAGGAAATGTAACAGAAACCCAGAGGAAAGCAAGGTCGCGAACAGAAATAAGGACATAGAGGTCAATTCTTAAAACATACTGACACATGATTCATAAAAGGCTAGAAACGTGTGTAATCTTTTCAAAGCACAGTTCACTTTGAACTCAGTGCACCCTTGAATTTAAACAAATGGTTTCTTTTTTTTGCGGGTTTTTGCGGTTTTAAAACATCTGTTCAAAATCAACAGCTCTATTGTTAAGTTTTTTTTTTACCTTTTTCTTAAAACCCTATATGAAAACTAATGTTTTATTTATTTATATTTTTTCTTTTCAAAGAAACCAAATTTGTCTTTGTACAGTTTGTAAAATGAATACATATGTTTATTAATACTGTAAATAATAGGTAAAGAAACCTTCAACAATGTTAGTGTTAAGAAATACGCTAAGTTTAGTTTAAAAGTTTTTTGTTTTTTTTTTTAATTGGTCATGTTGCTAACTAAGCGTATGCATCACCAGATAACATGTACTAAATTTACATCATTTTTTAATAATTTCTTCAGTGATATTTATACGTGCTTGGTTTTTATAATAACAATATCATTCATACGTTTTTTAAATCCCCTTGGCTTCAGGTTGTAAAAGTGTTTCAATTGGCATCTGCTAATGCTTCATTCATTTTCTAAGATGCATATAATAAATAGTAGTAGCATTTTGCATGCGAGTGTGGAGTTTGTATCCCGAGCGACAGCGAGGTTTAAAACCACGCGAGCTTTGCAAAATGCCGTTTTCGCACGAGTTGCGTACCGTACTTAGTCTACGATTGTTGGATTTTAAAAAAACCAATAATTTCCTGAATGTAAGTCCGTATTTCTCTTTAGATAAAGTTGACATTAATTCAATAGTTGATTTTTGTCCAAAATTAATTATTTCGGGAGGCGTATTTATTTTCATCCTAATCACTTAAATCACTCATTGTTTTTCACTAAAATCTCGATATAAACAGTTACTTTAATTAAACAAACAGCAAATTAGTTTATTTAAATGTAACAAACTCGCTAATCGTGCTAATGGTGAAGAATTCTTCTTTTTCACCGCCCTAGGGTGGTAAAGAAGAG
The DNA here is from genome assembly GCA_001010745.2 of Gerris buenoi. Lineage (NCBI taxonomy): Eukaryota > Metazoa > Arthropoda > Insecta > Hemiptera > Gerridae > Gerris > Gerris buenoi. The sequence continues at coordinate 333,034 of KZ651721.1, forward strand.
GAATTCTTCAGATTTATGAGACACGAAGGCGCAATGAATACAAGAACGTAAAGTAAAGAATCACTTTCTACGCATCTAAACAGAGATACAATGTTTATATTTCGTATCAATCGTAGATAAAATTAATTTATTCATCCACTATTTGGTGGAATTTACCCCGTAAAAGAGCTAATTTACCCCTTAGCTCGAATAGCTAAGTAATTTATACTATGTCTTGTAATACCCCAATAGTTTATACTTATTTAAAAAGACCAGCTTTCTATTCGATGAATAATCACCGATTTTGATTGGCTGCATTAAACAATATCTACTGCGAGTTTTTGGCATTAAACTAATAAATGTTTAATATGTTATGGAGCTATCTAAGGTAGCAGAGTGATATCAGTGTTGTATTTGTTTATCTATATTTATAATAATTACCATTTATTTTAGCTAAATATACATACAATGCATTTTTCTTCTCATATACATATATTACTGCTAAAAATGTCGGTTTCAAGACTGTGGTACCATTTAGGTACTAGTTTTGAATTACCCTAAAAAGCAAGAATACAATAAAATTTTACTAAGAAAATAATACTAAAATTTCAAATTAAAATAAATAGTTCTTATACGTCTAGGTATAGGTCTATGTTCTTATGCTTATCACATATTATAATCAATATAATCAGCTATTTCAAAATTTCTGACCTGTATAACTACATTTCGAAGGGAATTGCCATTAATATCAGATACCTCTGTCAGGAATTGCAGAGTAATTAAGTCTTTTTGGTTTATCTGACTCGCTTATCATATTTAAAATAAGAGCAAGAAAGATTTTTGTTGTAGTAATAAGTTAGGTAAATTAACAAAAATACTCAACTTAGTTCAATCTTTGTGAAACTTTTGCCGTTTAAAAACATATCAATCTCATGAGGAAAATATCTTGTTAAAGGTTAATTTTAATTTAATTATGACCCTTATAAGGCAACAAAAAGAGGAATTCGGTCATGTCCTCCATATATTTGGACTAGATATTCTTTGTCTCGAAAAAAAAACCACACATAATATTGTAATTTGAGCGTTAAAGCAGTATATGAAGAATGGTTGTCATTCCATATAGAGGATAGCGGTCAGTGTTTTAGGTCGAAAGTAAAGAAGATCTAGCGATGGGTCGTCCTTGGACCGTGGCTACAAGAAATTTTAGAAGGCTGCCATATCGGCTCTCCCCACTTCCCTGACGGTGATCCGAACCCTTGCTTGCTCGCCCTAGTAACCGAACAAAAAATGACTAGCTGCGGCTTGCATGTTTCGATACGGAGGAATTTTGTTTTGATTAATTATCGGTTTTTTACAGCAATTGCGGTCGCATTTGAGGTCGAATCCAAGGTGATTCGAATTCCGGTAAGGCAACAATTAGGCGTCGGGGACGATGGTTTGGCAACTTTTAGTGGTGGACTTTAATAGGGGCGGTCCGACATTGGGACCGGTCCCACTTTGCGTAAAGTGCTCCAGATCCGGCCGATTGCCTATTAACATAAGGCTGCGGCCGAGACCGAGCGGCCGGCGGCCTGACGCAACGCGAGGGGTCCAGTTCCAGCCATCTGTCGGCTATCCCGAGGCTCACCTCCCGTTACACAAGTGTAGGCCCGCCCGCCCCGCCGGGCCCTTTTTCGCAAGCACAGGTGCCTTCCAACACCGTATATACACACTTCTCTCGTCAATAATCTCCAGTTACAAGTTTTTAAAAAGTTCCAACTGCAGTTCTAACCGATATACCCGCAGGACTTGCGCAACTCCCGATCCCTTCACCCTCCTCCGCGTACCCCGCAGAATATTAAAACATATTGCCAATTAACTTGTTGCCCCTGTCGCAAGCACTCTACATTTAAATACGAAATAATTAAATGAAAACGCCAAATCACTTGGAAACTGGCTTAATCTGCTATAAACCGAGTCGAGCATTATTTATAACCTTTTACCTAAAGTGGAATGACCCCACACACCTACTATTTTGTTATAATATTTTTCATTTATATCAGATAAATACGATTTCATATATGTATAACATAAATTCTCATAATTTGACAACTTTATAACATATCGTTAAAAAGACCTGATTTCAATATAATGAAAAAGAAACTTAAACCTATTATATATCTATATATATTAGGTATGCTAATTATGATTTATTGTCTTTTAAAACCTCAAGAATATTTAAATCAAATGAACCAAGACATATTTACACAATGTAGAAACAATGAGTTGCCAAATTATCGGAAATATATCTACCCTGAATTTTAAATACTGTTACTAAATAGATTAAAAATTATAGATAATTTAAATAGAAGTAGCTAAAGTTTATAGTGCATTCATATTTTTCAAAAGATCGCTTAATTGTATACATGACTTACAAAACGCCTTTATAAAAAATAAATAAATAAATAAATAAAAAACATTAAAATTGCATTTTATAATTTAGCCTACAATACTCACATTCTTTTATTTAAAAATAGAAGCTGTTTTGGTATTATATCATAGATTCTTGTTTATTGTGTCAGGGTTTCTGCAGTAGAGGTGCAGCGTGGTGGCATTCCATAACGCACCTTCGTTAGCTTTGCACTTTCCGATTATATTTGTTGATAAATGTGTTGACTTGCTGATTGAACAGATTTGACGTCTAAATAACTGCCGGCAAGGTCCACCGCTCACTTCAATATGTTTCGATTTCTTCAATAAAAAAAAGTATAGAAACACTGTTTCGTATAACAAAATTATACATTAAAATTTACAGAAATATTTGCACAATAAAGTTTATATAAACAATCAGTATCATATTTTCTGTAGAAAGATAAATATAAATCAAGTTCTTGCGTAATTTGAAATGTTAATTACAATGGGGGTAAACATTTTCATAATAATTGAGATTGACAGAACTATGTAGTTATCTAACTCATAAAATTATACATACCATATTGCATAGAATTTATATTGGGTCTTTTGCATGGAATTTATATTTGGGGTCTTATGACCCCATCAAATTAAGGACGCACCCCAATTTTGAGAATCGGTTTTGTAAAAAGAAATTAAATTTAAGACGCAAAAGAAATGTTCGAGATTCTTATATTTGAATAATTGTAAACAGTTAAATAAAGGAAGGACGTAGATTATTACTTGAAATTCTTCATACCTCAATCCTTATTAAAAAAAAATTAACCTTAGATAATGATAGTTTATTCCGATAATAAAAAAACTAGCGATTTTTTTTTAGGACGCCCTAAAATTTGAGACGTACCCTATTTTTGAGCGCTTAAAATAATGAAAAAAATGGGTCTTTAATTTGATGCAATACAGTATACATATTTACTTTGGTGGCCACGCTAAGACGGGGGTGGTCGGCACATTTTAGACCAAAAATGTTTATATTCATTTGTAGGCTAAATGTTAGTGTTCGTCTGTAGATATATAAAAGTACCAGCGATAATAATGATCAAAATTAATTAAAACTATCACTTAATCCAAGGTTAATTTTTGTTAAATAAAGGGTTGAGGTACGTCAAATTTTCAGTTATAAACTTCTTTTCAATTTATGGAAAACAAAGTTTAGGCATTTTAAAAGAAAAAAATTAAATATTACATCCAAATTTCAATAAAATTTGTTGTGCGATGTCTTGCGTAATGTTTTCTTTGATTTAACATTTAATTTGGGATTGAAATGAAATCCAGTTGTATACTAAATAAACACCGTTTATTTAGTAGTTTTTTTTTTTAATACAAGGTCGTATTTACAAGTTTTAAAAAATTATTAAACCCAGTAATTGCATATTTAGAGCAACTTGTAATGTGCAATTAACTTCAAAATGAAAAGAAAGGTTAGAATACAGGGAGTTTTTTCAAAAGATAATTTCCTTTTAAGCTTGGAACTAAATGTAGGTTAGCGTGAGCTTAACGTTTAAGACGTTTAAAAAACGTATATTATATGTGCGAAATCTTAAGTGCGGTGAAAATGCAAGAGAAAGTTCCAGACGATTGAATGTTGCATTTCTTAAATTGTTACCGGGCAACCTTAACTCAGAATAATACGAATTCCCTCCCCTTTAGTGGCATAAAATATACAAATTATTACTTGCATTACACGCATACATTTTTTTTTTTTTTTAAAGATTTTATTTTTCATGCACGAATTGAATACGATATTAATTCATTGTATTTACTTTAGAAATACAAAGAAATTGAAGTATAACCAACAATTCACTCCATCAGTAATATTTATTAGAAATAAATTTGGAATAATACTCAGTATTGGTTTTAAAATTTAGTCATCCTGCAAACAGTTGCAGGAATTTTGTTTTTCAAAATTAGGTTTATTATTATTAATCTCAGGTCATTCAACTGGAATTTGTTCAGATTCAAAAATTTGGATTTTAAGACATATAATACGCCAAATTATTTTTGAAATTAAACTTGTCTCACTTGATTTCATCATCCCAAAATTAAATTAAACAAACCAANGATTTTAAGACATATAATACGCCAAATTATTTTTTTAATTAAACTTGTCTCACTTAATTTCATTATCCCAAAATTAACTTAAACAAAGAAGTAAAATTTAATTATTTTTGTATTGTATAAAGTTTTTGTAGTTGCAAAAAGAATTAAAAAAAAAACTAATATGTAAAAATGTAAAACATTAACTGTATAAATTAATTAAATTCATTTATACGTTCGTTTTAAGCAAGTATCTAAGAGCATTAGGAATTAAAACACACCTACTAAAGTTTATCCTGGATCATTTATCAATCTTAAAAATGTCATTGCAATTCTTAATGGATTATTATACAGCAAAATTAGAAGCGTAGATTAAAGGACGTTATGCAGCCATTCTTTATGTTTAACTGCATGAATTCACAGCATTTTACTTATTGAGACTGAGCCTCATTACATTTAAAAAGAAGTAAAATCATGATGAAAAATTATAATGTCAGAAGAATTAATTTCTTATAACAAGTTCTAAAGTTTCATGTTCCTTTTTTAAAAATTCAATGTATCTATTTTTAATAGATCATAAAGATACACATCTGAAAGTAATCAATGGAAACTGACAAAAGAAAAATACTTTATGTCCTTGTTCATGGTCGCACGAGTAAAAGACCGGATACAAGTAAAATAAAGTAATAAAATAGAATCTCAGGATAAACCGTTACTAAAGAACAAGAATAGAAAAAAATGCACCCGACAAGATGTAAAAATAACCTTGGTAGGTTCGTATACACGATAGATTAACAATACATTTTATCCACGGTGATTTACCTCTTAGTTCACTATCAATGGAACCTTAAATCTATCAGTACATGAATTAAAAGTATTTCACTCTTAAATTAAATTAGGATTTCTCAAAAAAATTATTTTCTTATAAAAGACATTATATTTTTTAAAAAACTTTTTTGTAGTAAGGACAATCGACGTCATGTTTCAATTATTTTTTGAGCATTATACTTATAATAATATTATACTCCTATAATACATGAACAGTTTAAAATCTATAGAAAACCTAATGTAGCACAGAATTATGGGTCATAAGATGGACAATTGTTAGTAATAAACATTTGTATGACACTACTTGATTTCTGCAAGATAGGAAACGACAGGAAAGAGATTACTTAAAAAATAATAAATAAGGTTAAAATTAAGAAAATAATAATTAAAATTATTTACAAATATTAGATCCACATGATGTTAGAAACGTAATTATTTAAAGCAGTCCACTTTTATAGAACTAGATTTATCTTATAGCTGCTACAGTAACTATTAAATAACGCAATCATTTGAATTAATATACTATATTATAAAAGGCAATATTGCATAAGATATCACTTATTAAAACATGATATTTGCATTTATAAATATTTGATATTATATATTTTATATTAAACATGTTATAACTGTCTCATCAATCATTGTTGTATATTTTAAAAGATAGAAAAAAACAGGTTTTAAAATATTAATTTTACTGTTTTTCTGCATTGAAAGTACTCTACTTACAGTAAATTTAACACATGTTTTTTACCCACATTGCACATTTACAAATAATTGTTAATTTTTGTATATTTTAAAGTAGATAAAGTTGGTCAAAATTTCTTTGCGATTTAGTCGCAACAAAAATTGTGTTGCGAAAACAAAAAATCAACTTTACTGTAAACAACTTACTTCTATTTATATGAAATTTTGCAACTATTTTAAAATTACACAATTTATCAATATTAATTATTTTAAAATTACACAATTACTAGATCAATATGAATTTTATGAACTATTTTTTTTTATACGCAGATCCAAAAATGCATTAATAGTTATAAACATTTTACGTCATTACATAAAAGACATTTTATGTAAACATTTTTTCATTTAATAAGGCGTTAAAACTTTTATAACGTGTTTATATATTAATTTATTCAATTAGATATAATTGGATTAAAATTCAACCAGCCTGTAAATGTTTTAGTTTGACAAACCAATATTTGGTAACTTTTTAATGGACCATTTAATTTGATTTTTTTTTTTTATTATAACCAAATTTAATTTACACAATTATATTCGTTACTTTAAAGTGGTTATTCTGTTTATAATTACATTGTTTGGCTTATTTTGTCTTACCCAAGCATTGGCATTGGCTTTGTTTGGCTTATCAAGTGTGTTGGCCTACAACACTAATTTGCTGTTTAGTTAAAAAAAAAAAAAAAAACTCATTATATTCAAGTTTCATAAAATAACTTCTTTTTTTTGTCAAATAAACCAGTTGATCTTGACAAAAAAGTCGTAATTATATTTTTATCTTTCAACAAAAAAAAAGTAGATCACTGGTTATAATTTGTTGACACTTTCAACTCAAGAACTTATAAATTGATTCTTGTGTCATTATCAAATCGAAATTTAAAGAAATATGGCCTTAAACATTTCAACAGATATATTTATTCTTTTTTCTTTAATTAGTTGTCATTGCAATTATAACATAGAGGTGTTAAAGAACTATTATTTCCAAATCTGGAAATAGTTTTTGTTACTGTCTCATAATACCGGTTTTTTAGATCAGGGACAATGATATTGTACAGTTGATGTAAAATACACGCCGTTTAGCTTGGTGAGAGTTGTTTTCTATAACACATCTTGTTCTCATAGTAGCCTTGAATATCAATTGTTTGTTTTCCATTTAAGCATTTATCTGTAAATCACAAGAGTATAATTGATGTTTGCAGTTGATAAATACTACTTAATTAAAAAGAAAGAATGGTAATTTGATATGTAAATCAAATTTATTTTGGCACCATAAATATAATTGAAAAAGAAGGAGAATTAAAAAGGCACCCTGGAGGAAGCCTAAGCGAGAAAGATTCTAGTACTTCTTTAGATTGTTATTCCCCTGTTCTATTTTAGAATACAAATGACTTTGACTAAAGAACTATTTAGATAAAGGGATATTTAGTCCTATGTACTTTGGGACAAAGGAATATCACACATCTGTTTTTATACGGGGAGTATCAGTCAAAAGAAGAACATTCCGCACACCTTCTTCAAACTGATGGCCTGATTAAGCAACCAATTGTCGGCAATCAAAATTCTGTAAGTCTAAAAAAACTTAAGGATTATACATATTTTATTGAATAATTCTTCTTGTGTAAAATATTTAATCACAGTATTCTATTATTTTCTTCCTTTTAGTGAAATTAGTGATATGATTACGAAAAAAAAAGTTTTAGAAAATGTTCCATTTGGCAGTCAATTGTTTCGAAATATTTGAATTATCTCTCGTTGTACGGAAGATAATATGAAACTACTCATTAGACTATAAGCATTGTTTTATTTAGAATCGTAGTTAAATGGGTATCTTGTATTAAAGATCTACTAATTTCTAATGAGTGCTTGTCTTTAAGAACAAAAGTGGAAGAGAACATCATTTCATTTCACCTTAATCGAGGTTCCTTTTTTAGGTTCTTTAGTATGATGCATATTCCTTCTCATCTCATCAGCATAGGATTAGAGCACTCATTTAAAAAGAGGAAATAATGTAATTCTATAATATTAGCTAAACATACCTATGAATTCATTGTATAATATTTCAAATATTAGCGCTGTAATATTTTCTCGACGCATTATATACGAGCGGCGAAAATCAATTTCCATTTAGGGTTTGAACAAGCCTTTTGGCAGTTAACAATAATCTGAATTCGGGGGCGTTCTAAAGATAACAAATACTATCAAATGATATTGCTCTACAATTAGACCGTACTCGTACTGTTTTTCGATTTGTGAAAGAAATTTGTCAATCAGTTGCAGGTCCTTTTATATATTAAAAAAATATATTTGTAGATACATGTAAAGAAAGAAGATGAATTTATATATAAATATAATTCCACAAAAAAAAACTTTTTCGTGTCTCCAAAAATGTATGCTACTTTATACATATCTTATGTAATTTCCAAGACTTCAAATAAGAACTTCTCGCTGAGAAACATCTTGTAATTCCTAAGAATTGTATTGATTTGAAAAGTGATATTGTATAATTTAATTAATTAATTAATTATTAAGATTAATATTTATTAATTGTTTTTTGTTGTTTTGTTTTTCTAGGTGGTCGTTCTGTTGATGCTGTCTGGTGTAAAGGGTTACTACGATCCTGAATATGAATATCATCTTAAGTGTGCTTACGGTCACGGCTATGGTGGACAAGCTTACCTTCCACCCAGTGCATCCCTCTACAACCAGCAATACTCAGGTATGCCTACTTTAAAACGCTATTTTGTAAATAAAAGGAAAATTACCAAGGTAGAAAAATATGTTTGAGTTTAATTTTAATGAGAAATAGAAATAGATTTATACTCGTACATTTATAGCGCAGTGTACTCTAAAGATAAGAGAGTACGTTAATATTGTGCTGGTGATTTTTCTAATCATATTAATAAACTATTGAATAATAATTAACAGGCAATAGCTCCGAATTAACCCGGTGCACATTGAAACGCAGGTAACGAAGGGCAGACCAGCATAGTTTCTAGTAGTTTCTTTCAACCGCAAAAATGTAAGAAACCTCACGAATAAGACAAAGGGTAGCGCTGGGCAGTTCTTCACCTCGTGTGGCTTATACCCGACGCTTATAGATCTAGCATCTCAATTCGCGCGATATCTTATCTATATCTACGTTTGAAAAAAACAATTTTGCCCTGCCCTGCGTCACCTGCATATCGATGACTTATCAATCACTTAAAACTGAACTATTTCCGTTTGCTTTATATTTAATTGTTTAATTTTTATGACATTATGTTCTCTCTATTAACTCGACTGGTTAGTATCTTATTGTCATCTGCAGAAATACAATCTAAAAATAAACGATGAAAAAATATTTAGTTTCAATGCTTACAAAAAGTCAACATCTTGCTCTGAGCAAATTACTTAAACTAGGGAAAAATCGGAATTCGGAAACATTACCAACTTCTGCTTTATATTGGAGAGTAATGATAGCATAGAAGATTAGCAGGAGCTTAACAAGGGAAGTGATACAAAATACAAATCGTTGAAGATATAGAATGAGGTATTAAGGTGATCGACGCAAATCGTTATTATGACGTAAATATTAATAAATTTCCATTTTTGTTGCGATCGATGCAAATGGTTATTATGACGTAAATATTAATAAATTTCGCTACAACAAAACATCTTAGTAAAATATTGTTCAGATTAAATGTCTTAGAAATATAATATTAAGAGTAAATTAGAGACTATTTTAGTTATTATTTTATATTTTATGCGGCCTAATATTAGTCTCTATTTTTATTTAAAAAGCAATATCTCCTTTGATTTATAATTTAGGTTTTTTTTTATGATGAAGTACCTAACAAGGATTTAAAATTAAGTGGAATTCAATTAATATATGTCATACTTATCATAAAAAGCTTCTTCAAATAGCTTCTTGGTGGACAAAAAAAAAGCTTTTATGATAATTTTTTCGTAAAGGATTAAATTGAAATTTAAATTTGGCTGTGTAATACATGTTTGCATAATAAAATAAAGGATCTTTCTCTTTCTTGGTTTTATAAATCTAAAATGTGAGTTATGGTTAAAAAATATTATAAATATCATATTTTATTATTCACTTACTATTGGCTAAATATTAAATTAATTTAATATCAAAATAAAAAGTAACTGCGTATAACAATTATTTAATAGAATATCACAAATTTCCGAATTTATTAAAATTCATTTTATAAAATTAAAAGGAGCAAACAATGTTTTATTTTTTAATAGAATATTAAATGTACATTGATTCATAAAATATTCAACTATATACATAAAATTGATAGATTTTAACTTTTTTTTTGCGATTAAAAAAACATTTAATGCAAATCCTGATGTTTATGTTAGGACAGTTATTTCTAGTTTAAAATAGTGTGTCTCATGTTTATTATATGTAATATGCGCGAAATAATGTGTGTATACTATCATTATTACAAAATATATTATAATTTGAAGAAAAATAAAATACGATGGATTAATTTTCAGCCACAAAACATTGTATATATTACAAGCCTAACATTTTGAACAAGCCAACATTTTCAACCTTGCTGCTGTTTCGAAGTTAATAACCGTCCCTGACATCTTTCAGATTAAGGATTATGCATTACTCCGATTAACATTTTCAATTAAATTAACCCGTATTTTGATACTTTTTTTATGTAAAAGCCGCGGATAATTATAACGTTAGAACATAATACTTAATAAGTTGTATTTAATGAATATAAAAATGATTGATGAAATTGGCCACTCACTTTAATAACAAGTAATTTAATGTAAACCGACACTTAGGTTCAAGATTTTTTTTTTTTTTTTTTATCTAGCATTTTATTTTATCGATTAAAATCTTTAGATTTTATATCAATTTTGTATATATTATAGTTATTTTAGACAAATTCAATTTAATAAATAATAATAATTGTACTGAACAAGTTCAATATAACTTATCATTTACAGGAGCAATATTGTATGCAACAAATGATTTTTATTTTTAGATATTTTTATTATTGATAGTGTAATCTCCTTAGCGTCGTCCAGACTGTCAAACAGAACAGAGGTAACGAGAAGAAAGATTGGTCTCTGCGCATGCCCAGTCTCAGATCCACCTGCGCATCTGAGACTGGGCATGCGCAAAGACAACGATCTACATCTTTCCTCTATTCGGTTTATCAGTCTGTTCGTGGCTTCATATGAATAATAGTTATATGACATTTGTCTTATAACTATTGTATGACAAATTTAAAACTATAATATTACAGAAAAACAAAGATTAAAAATTAAAGATGTTAATTATTGCATTAAAAAAAATAGTTAAATAAATAGTTTAATTTAATATTAACAATTCACTAAATAAGTTTAATCAAGTTAAAATTGAATTATAGATAAATATCTATTTGAAATTCAATACTTAAATTAGATAAGAGAATCAGCTGGTTGCTGACATATATTGAACAGTATTGCCAACTTATATATATTCATAGGTATATTAGTTTATCTACAATTAGAAATTATGATTTCACCTTTAACCTGTTTATTTGTTTTACTAATGAATCACCATGACTGCTATCATGAGGAAAGTTAATTTGTTAAAATGAAATTACACTCGTAGATGTTCATATTAAACAAAAGTTAATAAATGAAATTGTGAATTTAAAAGTAACCTTACTTACTTGTGGTTTATCTAGGGTAACACTGGTGAGAATCATGAGAGTTTGTGATTCCCTTATTTTCTTTTTTCTTCCTGTTTAACTTGGCTGAGTGTAATGTGTAACTTTCTTCCCTGTAAACTAGGGAGAAATGTTTATTTTTTTCTCCCATCTAGAGACAAAAAATATTAAATTATATTAACTGTTATTTCATATAATAATTCAATATATTATTATGACTCAGAATAGTCATTAACATAATAAAATCATCAGGGTTTGTACATGGAAGGTTGAATATTGCACTCGAGGTATCTTACAAATGGATTTTCTTAGGAATGAGTTAGTTTATTAGAGGCATAGCTAAGACACAATAAGACCCGAACAATATTTCACAACGGCTCTAAGGTTATCATTTGAGAAGGTTACTGTTGTTGTTAGTTTTCTTTTATCTCGAGTCAGGGATCGCGTTAGGTTAACAAAGCCCAGGACATAAGTCTATTGCTTTACACATGGGAGAGCTGCGAGCATTAATCAGCTACCGCAGTTACTACGGACCATATGGCACGGGCAACAGTCTACAAATCAGACTGTACATGTCCCAGCAATGCTACTGTACTATTAGTATTGATAAATCCAAGGTCTCGATGAAACTTTTGATTGCAGAAGACAAATGACTCAATGGTAGGTCATAAGCTAACATATAAAAACTCTATCCACTTCTCAAACATACAATAGAAATTTCTTAAATAAAATGATAACAATAATAACTATAATATATACACACATACACGACACTATATTTTGTTAAACATAAGAATGTACTTGACATTTAATGTCAAAGAGCAGGGGACAACCTTTACAAGGTAAAAATTAAAGACATTAACACTTGTGGTAAGAGACCGTCGTCATTGATCACATAACTACAACGGTTATTCAAAGAAGTCTTTCTACCAATAGTAACTTTATTATACAAAGCCTAAAACTAATGCATCACTAAAGCAGGTGTTCTTAACAATGATGGCGATATTTTACTGCTAGTCGTGGTTGCTGCTTAGGGTCACCTACTTTACCTACTTTAGTGGCACCAATAATAGGCAAATTATGACCTACCATCCAAATCGGACGAGCAGTTTTTAAGATATGTTACAGACCGACAGGCTGTTATAGCAAACAAAATGTTCTCTGGTGTCTAAAACGGATTTCTGCTTTTGAATTTTTTAAGTCGGAGTCATAAAAAAGTTACTTTTTCAGAACAATAACATAACATAGCTTTCGTTAACTTCGGTAAGCTTCAAAGCGATTTAACATTTAAACTGATATTTCTCTAATTCAAAGGTAGTTTTGCGGATATTTCAATATCATTTTCTAGAGATTTAAAGTTATGGCTTAAGGTGAAATGTTTCCTAAACGAATGCTTTTACTTAGCACCAGTAATCATTAAAGTTCAATTAACGAGTCAGGGAGTATTTAATTTACTTCTGTGAAAAATAAATTGGTGCAATCTTAGTATTTATTACAACTTATTTTGTAGTCTTGAACTTCTAGTCTTCTACGGCTAGAATCTCGCAATAAAAGTTGTTGGATTATAAAAAATATATATATATATAAATGTTGTTTTGGTTCGGTAAAGTGTTAATCACAGTTCATTAAACTGACATTTGTTTTGAACCAAATACCTGGATTGAAAGACAAGCGTAAATAACAGTGTCTGAATCTCATTATATTTAAAGCAAGCTAGTCATAAGACTTGATTTCATCATTCTGAAATTGAATTATGCAAACTTAAGTCCAACTGAAAAGGCATTTAAAAAGAAAAAAAAAATGTTTAAAGAACATTGAACACCATTAGAGAATTAAAACGATAAGTAGCTCTATAATATTTTTTGTTTACAAAAAAAGGTGAAGATTGAAGGTACATAGCTATGCATTCTTTATTCAGAATTTAAAAGGTAAACAGTAGTTGCTCCATCATATTATTTGTTTACATGTACTTTTGAAGGTACTCAGCTCTGATTTCTATAGCAAGAATTAAAAAGGTTATCAGTAGTAGCTCATAAATTTTATACTTTTTGTTTACATGTACCTACTTTTGAAAGTACATAGCTCTAAATTCAGTATATATGTTACATTTAATTTCACGCTTCTCACACACTGCTTCTTGCTTCCTAAAATTTACGTACAAGATATCTTACAATGTTAAAAAATAACATTTTAAACATTCAAAAATATTATATACATTATAGAACTTCGCAATGAAGAGACATCTACTACATATTAACATTATTGATCAATGAACATAAAAATACTCCAAATGCTTCTTAAAATGTACGTACATTTTTTAAGTGATCAATCTAACAAAAGTAACATTTTATTCATCAAAATAAAAGCTATAAATAACTTCTAAATAAAGACATATAAATCATTGAACATCAAAGAATAAACAAAATGAAATATACCTACCTTGTTAATTAATCTACAACTTCATTTAAAATGGTTAATGCTCTTCGATTTAATAAGCAGTCGGTTAAATATGAATTTAATTATGGTGCTTGTTGTTTTGATATGTTAATGAGGTCCACTTGACTTTAGTAGGTAGGAAGCTTCAGTGGGCGATTCATCGGTTTCTTTTCTTTACTTACTCAACTTGTCTTTGTGCTTAATTTGCGATAGTGCTTAATGAAGTATATTTATCAAAGTCAGAATAATTATTTGTGTTTGTGTTATGACATTGTTAACAAAAATGATTGATGTTTAAATAATACAAGTGTGTAATGTGTTGTACGAGCCAATACAAATAGATTTAACTAATATTTTATCGTAATAGTCTGATGTATTCGCTTCATAATTCATTAAAGAGATTTTTTTTTTAAAAAAATACCGACTCTAATATCTTAAGTAACTTTCTTAGAAATAAAGTCGAAAAATTTGTAAAAGAATCAAAGTCAAGTATACTTTTAATTTTGACAGAGATGTAATTTTAAAAATTTATCATTGCAAACACTTTCGATTATAAATGACCTTGCCTCAGATTGTACTTAATTCGTATGATTATCTAAAAGCTATTAATAATTACAGTTTTAAATAGTTATTACTTTGGCTTTTAACTGGTCTTGCATCTTTCGTGCGGATAGTTTTATTAAGATCTTACACTTTCCCTTTGCATTTACAATTTTTGTGAATTATAACACAAATAATAAATGTATTTACCTCAAATTCTTACTGAGAGAGAGATTCTTAGTTAGAGATCCTATTTGTAGTAAAAAAATAAATAATTAAATAATAAAATTAAGATAACCAGAAGCGCTAAATACTAATAGTGTTTTAAGTCTATAAAAATAAAGAAAGTCTATAAATAAAACACTCTCGCTTTCTAGCAAATCGACCTGCTCTTTTTCTGATAGTGACAGTCTCTAACCTCAGAATCCCCTTCCAAGTAGCACCAATTAAAAATAGTAATGTAGTAATTGGCTTTGATGTTATTAAACCTAACTTTACTTTTGTTCTAAATATAAAATTAAGCTTCTTGCCCAACCGCTTTTATTCCAATAAAAAATAAATGTTTGTTTTGATTTGTTGGTCTTTAAATAGATATAATAACATATCTAAATAAATATAACAACTTATCTAAATTAATTTACAATCAATTTTTTCTAAATATTATAAGCCCGTTGGCAGGGATTAAACGGCTTGTTATCTATATTTCTACAAAATTCGCTTAATAATTATTTATCCTTTGTTATAAAAATGAATTATTTCTTAAAATATTCTGCAACTGAATGAATGCAGTGTTTACTTTATTCCAAAATAAACCGGTGATGAAGTGAGTGAGAGATAATCTAAGCGGTGTTGTTAAGTGACTAAGTTCCGGTGAGTTAGATGGATAAAGCTTTCTTCTCTGATTTGACCCAGATGTAGAGAACTTGTCGACTGGTTCATTTCCTCTTCAAGGTTAGTAATCGGAGCGTTCTACTCTCACTCTCTCTGTGTTTACTTACTATTAATCCTTCCTTAATTAACCGATACCACATTATCCCTACATACAATTTATTCATTACGTATTTCTGAAATATTAATCCTAAACCTCAAATCAGTTCAGCGTTAAAATTAATGACAAATATGTAACTTATAATTTTATAAAATTGTCAGTTTTTTCGAGCATCTAATTATATGCTGTCCTTTAAAAAAACTGATAATTACAGCATTATGAGTTCGGAAGTGGCATTATTATTCTTATATAATATCCTTGGATAAAGTACATAATAAAAAATTTAAAAATACCTACATCTAACTATACATTACGGCGTTTAGAAAAACAAATGTAGAAAGATTAATTTTTTAATAAAATTATTCTGGCAAACGGAAACACTTTAAACTATAAAAGCAATACTTCTACTTCTTTTTGGATAATGGATCTCGGTGTCAACATCAAAAATTGAGCTCAATTTCCCTTTTTGCAAACTTTTGAAATATTAAAATAACGTTATTTGAAAATAATTTGCTTTAATATCATCTATAAATTTAAGCTTTTAAGTTTCTAAACCTACATTATTTATTTTTTTAATTCTGAAGAGGAAGGGTTGAACAAACTTTTTTTTTTTTGCTGTTCATTGGACATTAAACTTTTTCTGAACTATTGTAGATCACACTTCATTTAATTCTAAATATTTGCTCTTACATTTTTAATTACATCAAATAAAGTAAACAATCATTAAATCAATTGGGATTTCTTGTTTTCTTTTATTAGTTACGCAATAAATCATTATTAGTTTATCCAATTTCTTTGTTAGATGTCACTTCCTGTATAATTAAATTATACAATACAAGTTCTTAATTAATAAACTTTTTCCAACTAAGTTTAAGTTACGTATCATTAAACTGAGGCCACTGAATTAACATTTATTTACGATTGATACGAAATATAAACATTTTATCTCTGTTTAGATGCGTAGAAAGTGATTCTTATCGTAGTTGTATTCATTGCGCATGAGCGTTTCATAATTTTTCACTTTATTGCAAGATTAGCGTGTTTGTTTACATTTAATAAAACCAATTTGATGTATTTTTAATTAAAGTAACTGTATGTATCAAGTTTTTAGTGATAAACAATTTAATTATTTTGAAATTATAAGGGATAATTGAACTGTTTGATCAAAGGTTACTAAACTTCTTACGAAAATTAAACATTATATTCGAACAATTAAAGTTAAAACGAAACATACAGTCAATATCTTTGTAAAAATGAATAAAATAACTAATAGTCCAGGAGATAGCGTGCAAAAAAGTGTCTGACTAACATCAAGCTAGAATTTTGTATACAAGTTAATCTTTTAGTTGCTTTTAAGAATATGTGGTCGGCTAAGTTCGTCTGCGGGACATAGCTTGGCAATAGGCATTTGAAAAAAACAAAATGGTGGAGAGCGGCCATATCCCACCAATTATGGTGGACAGTATGTTTTTCATGATCCTGAGTTCAGAATTAGTTAGTAGACAAAAAATCAAGTCGATGTTATTTTCACAGTTGATAGGTTTGTTATTCAAATATTACTAAAAATCAACATGGTCGCCTGTCAAGGGACGAACTAACATCAACTTGATTGTCGGTCTACTAACTAATTCTGTACTCAGGATCATGAAAATCACATTGTCCACCATAATTGGTAAGACATGGCCGCTCTCCACCGGTTTGTTTTTGTTCAAACGCCTATTGCCAAGCTATGTCCCGCAGACGAACTTAGCCGACCACATATTCTTAATAGGCGCTAAAAGATTGACTTGTATACAAAATTCTAGCTTGATGTTAGTCAGACTTTTTTTGCACGCTATCTCCTGGACTATAAAATATTATGTAGAATTAATATATCTTTGATCTAACATATTTTTTTTTCTTAATGTAAAAATGCATTATTATGGTTACTTTAATATTTAATTTGTTGTAATTCTCCTTTTTTACAGAAAAATATTTAAATAAATTTAATAACATATTATAAGAGTCATATTCTACAAGAAAATCAAGCTTGTTTTTCTCAAAGAACCTACTATCTTTGAGAAAATAAAAATGTCTATACCCTCATTAGTGCTCTATTTTACAATATGCATTAATGCTAAATAAATTCGACCTTTCGTTTCCAACATCTTACTCATACCTCATTATAATATTATGTACCTACTGCTGATTAAATTAAGATATATTATATTTATGTACATATGTATTTGTTTTAAAACAGTAGATTCGACCTTCACTTTAAATTCTTTCATTGTGCATTCACTGATTCTTATTGGTTACAACTTTAAACTCTCGTTGTCCATTAATGTCATTTTAAAATCTCAAATTTAAATTTTTATTCTATCTTAACACTATTATTTTATGGTTTAATATTTTTTTATAACTATAAATCTTTGTCATTAATTATATCTGGACTTACGGACTCGAACTGTGCCCATCCTTGTAAGGATTTACCAAGCTGTCTAATCCCTACAAAATCGAATTCTTTCAATCAATCATCCTACGAAATATTATCAACGCTTCATCTGATTTGTCCAATTTAATACTTAATTGTTATAAATGGTACATTTGTCCATATTCTCACATCTTCCCGTTACAAATAATTTCTTTTGATGTTTTTTTTTTTTTTTTAAACTTCCTTCCATTAACAATTATTGATCATCCATTATTATTGAGAAGACATCTGAAGCACAAAAGTCATTGTGGCTTCCTAAAACAGAAATGATATAAAACTATTCTTAAAATGCGATTTCCCTACACAAAAATATTCAAATCTGTTTGTAATTTTTCTATAATCTCTGCTACTACAACTTAAAAGAAATTCCACAGCCATTTAGCTGTCTATACAGGGTGTATCAATTTCAGATGGACATAGAGAAGGTGTATATCTACAGGTCATTTGAAGAAAAACAGTTAATATATTGGCTATATTCTATTATAGCTTATATGAACTTTTTTTGCCCTTTTTCTATCTGAAATTGATACACCCTGTATAAAGTATTTTGTCCGTGTGATATTTCTTGTACAAATTTTCATGTTGTAATATTACAGTTTAGTCACACCTAATAGTAGTATAAATTACAAAATAGATAAGTATATGATATTCGAAATTTTGCATAAGAGTAAACAAACGCTATTTATTTAAGTTTTTACAGGTTTATTTTTAGCTACTCAAAAAATAGGATAAAATTCAGTACTCGGTATTATAAAGTAGGTGCATTCTTATACAACTTGAGATAATAAATTGCATCTTACGTTGAACAACACGCAATATTGAATGCAATATTTCACATAGAAACAAAGCTATACTTTTTAAACTTTCAACTTTAAACACGCTCAGTTTTAATATTGTCTTCATTTTATACCGAATACATTATTAAGTTTCGTCTCTCGTTACTAACAGTAAATCTTTTAAGGCATACAGCTAATTTTTTAAGTATGAAGCAATTTAAAGGGTACTTATACCCTTACTTATAGATTCTTAATCTACCATTATTTTTTTTTAATACTTTCTAGATCTAAGCTGATAATTTAAACAAGCATAATAATTTTAAATGTTACAATTCGATCCGTGTGAATTCACAGGCTGCTAATATCAAATTCTTTTTATCTCTTCGTTTATTTTCTCAGATACAATTAATAGGAAGTATTGAGAAGGTGCAAAAATAGATGTTTTTTTATATTGCTTTAGGATTATGCAATCAAACAATGAGAAGAAATTTATATAAATAAAACTCTTTAGCATAGCGCCTACTGAACAAATTTATAACACATTTTATACACATGGTTAGTATAATCATGCCTTAAAAGTAAATAGATAAATCAATTTTAAATCAAAATCTAAGCGTATTTTCTCATAAATTATATCAATAAATACAATATGTAGATTTGTATTTATTAGATAAAAGAATAAAATGATTTATTCAAATATAAAAATAATTTGTAAACTTCCAATACGTAGTTTCACAGTGATTATAACTCAACTCGTAAGTGAAAACCTAATTATAATTAGTCTTTATCTTTAAATTTTAAAATTAACACATCAATATTGCCAACATAATTTAATATAAAAATTCAGAAACGCGTTTAGATACATAATAATATCATCTGTGTTGAGTTTTAATGTAATCTTCAGTGTTGAGTGTTGATATTATTTGTTGAAACACGTTTGTGTATTTTAAGATAAATTGTGGTGACAATATTGTTGGGTTACTTTCTAATAACCTCTCTAGTCATAATTGTGAAGTAGTACTTACAAAATCTCTTCAAAACAACTAATATTTGAGTTTTAACTATATGAATAGGTATGTTCCTTAAAATCTCAATAGAAACAACTAACTTAGTGTTTAAAAATTGTTTTTCACAATTATAATTATATTAGGGTCATGGGTGGCTTGGAGGCTATTGTGCTTGCCTTGCGATAAGGCAAATTAAGCAGCCTCGATCAGGGTAAAAAGATGGATGGGTGATCGCTTTTGACCACAACCCTGGGTTTGATTCCCGGACCGGGCCCCGGGCTCAATGTCCACCCAGCATTGTCTAAACAAATGGGAATGGATTCGAGGAGCTCCTCGAAAGAGTGGCGCCACCAGGTTTCGGCTTGGAAACCATGATGATGACACTCCTGGTTTTAATTAAACCAGGAGGGGAGTCATGGTTAACGACCATATCTTCACACGAGTGTGAAGATTTCGGTCTGTCCCGGGGCCCAAGTGGTCTGCGTCTTGGGATGTAAAAGGCCCCCCAGAATAAAAAATAAAAATCAAATCAAATAAAAATGAACCCAGGACCGAGCGCCGCGTTGTTGGCACTCGAAAGGAAAAAAAACAACCTTAACTTGGGCTCATTTTTCTTCTCTCACCGTGCCCTACACGGAGTCATGTCAATTGCTTTGGATTTGGTTTTGGCGATATCCTTTGTACAGAGAGTTGTCCTGTTACATATTAAAGATAAATTATTACAATTATATTAGGACCATATCTGGGATTCAATCCCTAATGTTGTGTAGATCAGACCTTAAAAAGAAATTGTAAAAAAATTATATTATTTTCAAGAAGCAAACTCTCCTGTAAATATCTTTACTAGTCCGATTTAGTCCATATCTAAATAATTATATAATAATGATACAGTCTATAGTCACATCATATTTTTAAAGGTACACATGCGATTAATCAAAGTCAGAAAAGAATTACACATTTGTTCAAATCTCCTTAATTACTATAAGAAAAATGAATAAAAAGAGAAAGGCTAGTAGTCAGTTGAATCAGATGTAGTACTGAATTTATACAGTTTCCGTTTCCAATTCAACCTCCGTAGAAAACTTAATCAAAGAACCAACTGTCGACGAAGTTGACACAATATAAAATGATGAATGACAATTACAGTAAAAGTTATCGCGCCAAGTTTGAGAAGATTAAAATGTAAATTAACGTATGACTCATAAATACTCGACAATCAAAACAATGTTTATCACATGAAATACTGATAGATCGTATTTTGCTGGATTAATCGAATTGCAATCGGTAGATATTAATCGAAATGTATTATCTAATAGTTTTTTATTGTTTTTTTTGACACATTTACGTGAAAGAAATTGATTGTGGTTTTTATTGATTCAATGCAATGAAAGTTTTCTCAAACTTCGAATGGAATTGAAAAAAATAATTGTCAAATTATATGATAGATTTATTTATTTAATTAACTTCAAAGTAAACCCACTTTCTTTTCTCTATAACTTCATAGAACTTATATGAAATTTGCAAGAAGAAAAAAAATATAGGATTTTTTAGTGAAATCGTTTCAAATGGAACAATATTATTCTAGTTTTGGGGGGAACGTGTTCCTCATAGATGTTTCTTATAGTGATTTGGATTTGGGCAGAAGAGAGAAAAGAAAATTTTCTAATTCACTTTTTACGAACTATATTTTGCCTATCTGTTCCTGTCTACAGATGAAACAAAAATGTTTAAAAAAGACATAAGTAATAATTTTCCCGTCATCCCCGTAAACACTTCCAACCATTCATGTTACACTACCTCCTTGATGGTTTCAAAGGCTATGTTTCGAAATTTCGTATTTTTTCAAAGCACTCAATGTCTAATTTTTTTATATTGTCTATCTACTAATATTTGTGTAGTTAATTAGCATGTAATTGAATTATTGCAGTTGTATTTAGTATTATTATAGTAGATGCTACCTTTCTGTCATGTTGCATAGAGTTCGTAGAGTGTTAAGGTCCCCATACACGATCAAACATTTTGCGCAAACCTGATGTCGGGAAAATTTTGGCGACACACGTCAAATATGTTTGCGCAAACATTTAGACCGAGTATGGAGGTCTTCAGAGTCATTTTTAAAACTGTAATTGAACTTTCAGCAGACGAAAACATATTATTAAAATTAAAAAAATTAAAAATAATATGTTCAGTTCTTGTCAATTCACCCTAGTGTTGCTGTAAGTTAACATATTAACTGTGCTATAACACTAACATATTTAACGCTTCAGCTTATTCACCTCAAAATGCTTTTATTAGGACAAGAGAAACGTTTATCTTCAAATCTTTCGTAAACGAATTTACCTGAAAAAATGAAGAATGCTTATAACAGTTAATACGCAGAGGCAACACCAAAAGTGTTATAAAAGATATCTTAAACAATGATATTACTTAAAAAAAAATCGACTGTTGAAAGAACTAATTAATGAAAGAACACAAAACAAGCGAGTTCGATGTTACATGTCATACCCTTCCAGAGCGTTTGCCTTAAAAACAATCCTTATATATTGTTTCCTTTTATGTCCATCCCAAGATTGTTTTTTGTCCAACTTCCAAATTTAAACTTCGTGTTGCCATACACTGAAAAAATTGAAATCGTTAATTTTTTAATATGGGAAATTAATTTTGTAAACGATAATCTCCTTTTTCGCCATCTCATCACTACATTTAGTAAAGTTTAGATTGTGAAATAAATGTTTAGCTTGTTACATATCATTTTATTTATGGTGTGATATCGACTAAAACTTAATTCTCGATTCAAATGCATAGTAAATACTTAATTTAAGAATAGAACTTCAATAGGATATTAATTTCAACTGTCCTAATAAAAATTTGGTTACTAATTTTGATAAAATAATTAGTTTATTTTTATATGTTCTTGAAAAAAAAAAAAACAATTTTAGCAAAACAATAAGTTATTCTAAAACAACACCTTTATCAAATTTATGATTTACCAGGTGACATAACTGCAAGTAAAGACTGATTTGAATATGTACCAAGTATCAACTCTCTAGCTTAAAATAGCTTGAATGGGGGATTTATGCTTGAGATAGACAGAGAGACATTCATACAGACAGTTTTCTAACTAAAAAAATACTCAAGTGATCTTAAAAAAACTCCCCAAACGGACAAATTCCGTTCAAATCTCTACTTCAGAATATTAGGGTGAAAACAAGACTTTTCACCTAGAAGAAGGTGAGGAAAAAAAAAAATGAAACGAGGTCCAGTAAATCACATGTTCCATATTCTGGCCTTGTTTCTGTAACTTTTTTTTTTTTGTAATAATGGTAGTTTAAACCTTGTTTACTTAATTTAATATAAATCTTTACTATGAAGTTAAATTTTAATTGACAGAAATAAACAACCTTTCGATTTAACCTTGATTAATTAAGGTGAAGGTAGATTAAAAAAAATGAAAAATATCTGGAGGTGAGCTCAAGAAAGGAACTAGAATTCAGTTATACATAGTATGTATTACCTACAAAATTTACTTATTTCTATTGTGGAATAATATTGTGACAAAAAAAAAATAAAATAAATAATATGGTGGAACTAACTTATTGGTAAACAAAACACAAAGAGTTAAATTAATTAGTTGCTTGTTATAAAACCACAATATTTATTACAAACCGGCTATAAACCACAATAGTTCATTATAAAACTAATTTAAATCAAATTATAATTTATTATTAACAAGGGAGATAGACAGAGCAAAATAGACTCCAGCGCCGGGACTCGGACCACGGGCCTCTATATAGACTAGTGAAAAATTGAAAACTTAATTCGGGACTAGGTATCGTAATGGACATAGGAAATTATTTTTTAGTGTAGCTTAGTAAGGTAAGAGTGCTGTACTGGAAACATAGAGGCCCGTGGCTCGAGTGCCGGCGCTGGAGTCTATTTTTCTCTGTCTATCTCCCATTTTGAATAATAATTATAATTTGATTTAAAATTTAAACGTAAATGTTCCGTAGTATGAATACTACCAAAAACGTAAAAATGAATTTCTAGGGAATAATGTAAGGCATTATTTCCCACGTGACAGAGTTGATTCCTGAGGCAAAGCCGAAGGAATCAAGGAAACTAAATCCCGACGCGAAGCTGAGGGATTAATATTAATTAGCTCCCGAGGCGTAGCCGAGGGAGATAATTATANAAGTATTAAAATTAATACTACGGTATGAATACTACCAAAAACCTAAAAATGAATTTATAAAACTAATTTGAACAGTTCAAAGTTCTGTAAACATCTAACTCAGGATTCAGCATTAACTATTGTTAATAAAACCAAAAGAGCAAATATATAATAATAGTATTGATAGAGAAAATTGAAAATCAAATCAATTTTTTACTCTTGATGCATAAGATTCCTCGGGAAATACTTGCTTAGGCTTTTATCGTACTGTTTACTTGAAGCAACAATACTGTTACTTAAGTAAACATCACGATGAAACCACACCCCTGAAGATGCTTTCAGTAATGGTAGTGAAACGTTGGACTTCAAACCCTTCGTGGCGCAGATTTCACCGGAAAACTAAGCTATTTAGATTTGTTTCACGTTTAAAACTTTTATTTCGAACTTTCATCTAAAGTAATCAATCGAATGATTTTATCCGTATAGGAAATGATAAGTATCTTTCATTAGGTCAACTTCATATTATTAGGAAATGAACTTAACTTATCAGACTTTGTTATCTATTGAACTCGTTTACCAGAGCAAACAACGAATGCAATGCAAAGAGAATGGCTTCTACATTCTTAGTCCCTTCACTTGTTTTTATCATTGATTCAACCTTTTACCTTTTCGTTTCAGTACAAATTCCTTTTTATTGATGCACATTTCATTCTTAACTAATATACTTATTAACCTGATATTCTTTTTATTGTTTTAAGCCAATGAAAGGTCATCAACTACGTATATATCTTGTATGTGTGTACAAAAAATGTAATGATAAATAAAATACTTATACATTAAAGATTGCTTAACCGTTTTTTTTTTTTTTTTTTTTTTTAAAGCTATTAAAAGTTAAACTTAATCTAGGTTTAAATTTTACGACATTAAATATCTTAGATTACCGCCTTGAGATAGATTTAGTGTTATTGTCTTTTTGTTCGTTAATTAACATTCTCTTTCAATTAAGAAGGTTTTGTGCGTCGCGATTGACAGCAACAACTAAATGTGTGTAATTATGATGAGGTAAAGGTTGTTAGTTAAAATCTTTGTGTAGGATTTTTAGAATAAATGACACAAATTTAATTCCACGACCAATTTAATTCTCAAATCTATTTTATTATTTTATTTTTCAGTTAATAATATAAATAATAAAGGTTATTCTTTGTGCGGTTTATTCAATAAAGTTAGTTCCAAAAAATATTAAATATTTTTTAAATCTATATCTCAATATTTAGTACTTAGAGCTGAATAACATAAAATTCGTCAAATAAAAAAAAAATAAAAAATAACGTGTCTTAAAAAAAAAATTAAATTAAATTAAATGCCTAAGTAGGTCGAACTTAAAAATTACCTTTACGAAGAGATTTTTTTTTGGTTTAATTATCATAAAATAACTTTTATTGAGATTTTTTATGATTACCAAAACAATTTTATGAATGTTTACAAATAATTGTTTAGCATAAATGAATTTATTTTGTAAAATCATATCCCACCAATTCTTATTTGTGGTAAAACAGAATGTAAAATAAAACATCAAACCTATAACATAACAGTCTTCAAACAATAAAAACAAAATAATATGCCAAAGTAGGTTAAACTTTCAAATGATTTTAGCTAAGGGAAACTTATTATAGTGCAATTGATACAAAATAGTTATTTACGCAACAAGGGAGAGAAGTATGTTTTCCTGCTCGAGGTTAAGTTTTCTCCTGAGGCACCGCCTCAGGAGCTCACATTAGCTCCCGAGGCCGTAAGGGAGACGAATGAGTTAACTTCCGAGGCATGCCGAGGGAGATAACTGTAGTATTAGCTCTCGAGGCTTGCCGAGGGAGATAATCCCGAGAGCAGAAATACTTCGATCCATGTTGCGTATTAAATTCTATCTACGACTAGTGCACCATGGGTAATAGTTAAAGTTTGTAGGCTTTTATAACTTTTACCTAAAAATTCACGTAATTTAAACACCTTAAACTGATATTGTTACTTGATTTATTAAAATAATTTTTATACTAAATATATACGTTTTTAATTTAATTACGTCTAGTTTGTTTTTAATTTAAAGACTTTGATAACCTAAAGCAACCTTCCCGAAAAATTAGTAAACAAAACTGCTAAAAATCATTACTTGTCGGTTTGATTGTATTTTTTTACTCCCTTCCCTCCCTGTTATTAGCAATGTGAAGTCCACTTACAATGCAAGTCGTAGATAAAGAACTTTTAAACTTGAATAGAACAAAATTTATTTTGAGTCGCAAACTAATCGTATACCTATATTAATCAAAAACAACGAATGCAATGCAAAGAGAATGGCTTCTACATTCTTAGTCCCTTCACTTGTTTTTATCATTAATTCAACCTTTTACCTTTTCGCTTCAGTACAAATTCCTTTTTATTGATGCACATTTCATTCTTAACTAATATACTTATTAACCTGATATTCTTTTTATTGTTTTAAGCCAATGAAAGGTCATCAACTACGTATATATCTTGTATGTGTGTACAAAAAATGTAATGATAAATAAAATACTTATACATTAAAGATTGCTTAACCGTTTTTTTTTTTTTTTTTTTTTTAAANTAGTAAACAAAACTGCTAAAAATCATTACTTGTCGGTTTGATTGTATTTTTTTACTCCCTTCCCTCCCTGTTATTAGCAATGTGAAGTCCACTTACAATGCAAGTCGTAGATAAAGAACTTTTAAACTTGAATAGAACAAAATTTATTTTGAGTCGCAAACTAATCGTATACCTATATTAATCAATTTACTAATAATATTGAGTAAACATAGTTATTAATAAATTTATTATAATTATATCCCAAAATTATCCTTATTTAATAACACTAAATGCACTTCTAAATATGTAATAGTTATACACCTATATGTATTAATACAACAAAAAAATATTCATTCATATATACTTTTATTTTGTCTCGGTTTAAAAAGTTAATTATGGATTAGTATTGATTGATTAACAGTTAATCTATCCTACTCTATCCCATTAATTATTCTACTTCCTTTCCAATTTGTCTGATTCATTAAATTTTCATGCCATTCTATCCGGCACCTAAAGTGCACACTACTGAACTACTGAACTAAATTATGTATTACTTGTAAAAGTAATACATATGAAGTTATGTATGAAGATATTACCACAGAACCATTCTATTTATACCAAGAAATTATTCTGCGAGAAAGCAGTTGTTGCGTTAATCTACAACTTGCAGAACTTGTTAATCCAGGAACATTAAATAATAAAGATTATAACATTTTTACTTATGTACAATTTAAATGCAAAAACATATATATTAATATTTAAACTATGTAAAAATTATTAAAGGACAACATAACTTAGAGTTTGATTTGATAAACTCACAAATTTTATCTCTGAGAAAAGTTTTTTAATAGCTTTTAAACATCATAACAAAAAATAGATCATTTTTAGTGACAAATGCATTACTTTGCTAAACTAATTAATAAGATTAATTAGCCAAAATTAAGTAAGAGGTACTTTTGGATTTATAACAACAATTATTAAGCTTAATAATAGCCCAAGTGAGATCGAAATATGGCAAATGAGAATGAGTATCACTAAGACCGTGTTATAACTTTGGAACCAGTTATAAACTTTGGAATAATTTAATATGAAGAGTTTATTTGTTTAACTATACGAATAAAAGTAATACTTCGTTGGGTTATAGCCTGATAGCTTGGACCACTTAAAGAGAGATTTGTAAAATTATAGTAGTTAAGAATATATTATAGAAATATAAAATATGTACATGTATAATAAGTAAAATGCTTGTACAGAAGAAGGAAGAAGTGTAAGGATAAATTATAATACAAGTTAATGTATTATGTAATATTAAAGAATACATTTTTATTGATTTGCATTAGAATTAAAGTAAACTGCAAATGGTATTTATTTTTACCAACATTTTAGCTGCGTTAAATCATATTATTTATGATTGGCATTATTTTGCTACAAACTTACAAATAGTGGAATGTAAATCACCATTCACGGATAGAAATCACAAGGTGTTTGGACAAGCCAATCCTCAGATCTATTACTCCACTGATTGACTGACCTTTCTACAGTGTAAGCCGTGCCGGAAGGTAAAAAAAAGGCCGAAAACTGATTATTATTTACGTCGGTATCTCGAGGTAAAAATGTATCATTACGTAAATCGACAATACTTTAGTTCACAAACTCTCAAAGCGCGTGATCCTAACTCCAAAATAAATCCGAAAATCACCATCGTCTTGTAACAAAAATAATAATAATCATGTGTTTATTTACCTCTGTCCATTTTCTAATGTCTTTTTTCATTTTTTCAACATCAATATCTCTCCATCTCTTTTGTCCATTATTAATGTGTTTTTGGGAAGTATTTTTTGTAACGAGTATTCTTATTCTTTCTGTTACATTGATTATTATTTCCAGAAATAATGTTTTTCTTTTTGGGGCAGTATTAAGTAAGAAGGGTGAATGCGTAGAGTTAATGTTATTTTACGTGTTGAAAATTGGTTAAAATAGATTCGTAGCACAATTATTGTAACACATATGATTCAAGAGATTACGTTATTTTTTATTTTTTTGGGTTGAATGAGGAAATCATGTTCATCAAGATTGCATCGCCTTCGATTATTTCTAGATGTTATTAAAAACAAAAGTTAATAAGTCTGGTAATTATTTTAAAACCCACTTGATATTGGATATTTAAAAACCTACGATAGAAAATTATATTCAAGGTAGGTTAATCAATTCATAAAGCCAATTTAATCCCTCTATTTCGTCGAGGTGGATTTGTGACATTTAAATTAGAAATTATAGACTCTTACCAACCACAAGTTCTGATGATTCAATTTAACAAGGTTATAATCTTGTTCAAGCGCAGACTTCTTGAATTTACTTATTTTATTTTTTCTTATTTTACTTTTAATTTTTTTTACTTTTACTTATTTTAAATTTATTTATTTTAAATTTACTTATTTTACTTTTACTTATTTTAAATTTATTTATTTTAAATTTACTTATTTTACTTTTACTTATTTTAAATTTATTTATTTTAAATTTACTTATTTTACTTTTACTTATTTTAAATTTATTTATTTTAAATTTACTTATTTTACTTTTACTTATTTTAATTTTATTANCAATAAGTCAAAACCTTATACAATAAGTATTTATATTTACAAAAAAAAATACAAAATATAATTTATTATTCAGTAAATTCTACTTTCTACTCTCAATGCCTGACCTCCACGCGTGCATGCCATACATAATCAATAAGAAAAGAACCATAATAGTGGGTCCAGATTCTCTAATCAATATATTTTGTACAATTTAATTTTTAATATTGATATTTCATTAAAAGGTGTATAATATCAACTGAATATAAATATAAGTTATGCATTTATTAATTATTTAATATGCATTTAATTATGACTTTTATACTAGACATATTTGAGTGAAAATGCACTTAAGATGGAGATACACATGCCTGTAACTTGAACAAAAACATGCCAGCTACTTGCACTTATATATGTTAAATGGGATACCTGTAGCTGGCAAGCTAGCAGATAAAAACAATAAAAATCCTTTACTGCAACAGTAAAAAAAGCAGTTTCTGGCAAATACCCTCATTTGGCATGCAAGCTACTTTCCTTTGACGGCATATGTATCTCCATATTTGCTTAAAAAATTTGCTTATTAAGAATGTCGGCCCAGCGCCCAGTTGTCATATACCCAATTCATCGGTAGACACGGCATAAATAAGCGATTCCATAAGGTAAGAAAACTTTATCAATGAGAGACTCACTTCTTATGGTGGCCTGGGGACTGGGGACTACATATGATTTTGTAATCATTTACATTTATATCATCTTTTGCTAACGATAGGGAGTCAATAGAAAATAAAACAAAGTAATATGTGTTTTCATATGAATACAAAATGAGAGAAAGGATGATGTCATATGAAAGTGCGAGGTATTAGGAAGAAGGTACTACGAGTACACGAGTACATGTAATAGTTACTATCCCCGCAGGGAAAGGTAAGGCGTGCCTCATATCATGTTTCTTGTTATTACCTTGCAGCGTACGTACCATCTACACTCTATTAAACAATGTTATTAGAACGCTGACCTCCTCAGGAAATGAGAAAAGGTCACATTGTTTACAACTTCTCTTAACAAGAAAGCATCCNGTCTTTCATTATAAAAAAAAATTGTTCGATTTTTTTTACTTTCTCATACGCTTTATTGTGAAAGTGATATCACGGTTCAAAATTACAATTTTGAGATATCGGTTAATTTACTTGGGATCATGTCCGCAGGGTTATTTTTGTTTTCTTTTATTAATAATATCAGTCATAGCAGCGTTTCTTTTATTAATATATTTGTATAGCAGCGTAAAGCCTATTGAATTGATTTGATGAAATTGGGATTTTAAGAAAAATCATACCCTAAAGCAAAATCAAGACTTTTATAATTTTCTCACAAAATTGGTTAACATTATTTAATATAAAAAAAAGTGTAAGTAGAGTAAATTTTAATACTAATTGGATTATAAGTCACATGCTCGAAATAAAAATCCCCAGATAATGGCTAACAAAGATGGCCAGACATCTTTGTAGATGGGCAGACATGGTAAAGACTACCTCCAATCAAAACGGTGCTAATTTACTTGGATTCATATGGGTGAAAGGAGAAGAAAACATCAATTTTTAAACCCTCTAAAGTCAATGTGAATATAGTTTTATGTTATATAATATATGTCAATATAGTTTTCTATAGAATTAAAACAAATAGAATTATTTAATAAAATTTGAAAAAATATCAGTTTATTAGAGTATATAATATATAGATAATTGCAAATACCGTACATGAGAAAACAAATCGAGCTCTTATATAATTCCTAACGACAGAGAGGACAGGGAGAAAGACGGACTTAAACGCATTCCGCAACTTGAACCTGAGATCGGTTCCTACTTCATGGTTCATATTCATCTAACTCGGATAAGAACAATTAAATGCCAATAAGTCAAAACCTTATACAATAAGTATTTATATTTACAAAAAAAAATACAAAATATAATTTATTATTCTGTAAATTATACTTTCTACTCTCAATGCCTGACCTCCACGCGTGCATGCCATACATAATCAATAAGAAAAGAACCATAATAGTGGGTCCAGATTCTCTAATCAATATATTTTGTACAATTTAATTTTTAATATTGATATTTCATTAAAAGGTGTATAATATCAACTGAATATAAATATAAGTTATGCATTTATTAATTATTTAATATGCATTTAATTATGACTTTTATACTAGACATATTTGAGTGAAAATGCACTTAAGATGGAGATACACATGCCTGTAACTTGAACAAAAACATGCCAGCTACTTGCACGTATATATGTTAAATGGGATGCCTGTAGCTGGCAAGCTAGCAGATAAAAACAATAAAAATCCTTTACTGCAACAGTAAAAAAAGCATGCCAGTTTCTGGCAAATACCCTCATTTGGCATGCAAGCTACTTTCCTTTGACGGCATATGTATCTCCATATTTGCTTAAAAAATTTGCTTATTAAGAATGTGTGCTTATTTTGTATAATTGTTTTAAATAAAGTTTAATTTATGTTTGTTTAGCTGGAAAGAGTGAGTACTCCGTTGGTGGTGGAGTCAAGTACTCTTCAGTAAGCCCTGGTTACGCTAGTTACTCTGTCAGTCCTGCTGTCAAGTACCAGGCTGTCGCTCCTGCTATCAAGTACCAGGCTGTAGCTCCTGCTATCAAATACACTACTGGGTAATTATCAATTTACTTAATACTAGGAAGGTAGAGCTTTTTTTGCTTTGAGTTTAATTGTAGTAACTTCATTATATATTACGTATTTCATTCTGTGAAAATAATCTATAACAGTGTTAATGGTGACCGATTAAAAACAAACTAATATATATTTTATGTTGATTATGTTTAGATACCAGAACTCTGCTGCTCTAGCTTCCTACGCTCCCATTCAGTCTCTGAAGGTAGCCGCAGCTGTACCTGCTATTTCTGGCTACGTCACTCCTACCACTAAGATAGCCGCTGCCGTACCCGCTGTCCAAGTAGCATCTCCTACTTACTCTTTGACCAAGACCGCCGGATTCGCGGCCTTCTCTCAGAGCCCTGGTTACACCGCCTACTCCAAGACTCCCGGATACTCTGCTATCTCAGTAACCCCTGCTGTTAAAATTCAGTCCGCTTACGTCGCTCCTGCCGTTAAGTACGCAGCTCCCGTTGTCGCCGCCCCCGTCGTATCTTACTCTGCTCCTTCTTATAGCGGATCCTACAGCTCCGGCTCCTCTTACAACTCAGGATCCTCTTACAGTTCCGGTGGCTCTTCCTACTCTTCCGGATCTGTTAGCTACGCCGCCGCTCCTGCTGTAGCCACTTACGCCGCCGCTCCCGCTGTAGCCACTTACTCTGCAGCTCCTGCTGTCGCTACTTACGCCGCTTCCCCCGTAATAACTAAATACGCCTCTGCTCCTCTTGTAACTAAGATCGCTACCGCCCCCGTAGTTACTAAGTACGCTACCGCCCCCGTTGTTACCAAGTACGCCGCTGCTCCTGCCATCGCTTCTTACAGCACTGGCCACTCTTCTTTGGCCTACTCCGCTGCTCCTGTAGTCAGCAAGGTAGTGTCTACCCCCGCTGTAGCTACCTATGCCGCTGCCCCTGCTGTGACTTATACTACCGGTGGATCCTCCGCTTACTCCGCCGGACATTCATCTGCCTACTCATCCGGCCATTCCTCATCCTCCTCCTATTCTTCTAGGGGCCCTGCTATCGCCACTTACTCAGCAGCTCCCGCTGTAGCAACCTATGCCGCTGCTCCTGCCGTAGCCACTTACGCCGCTGCTCCTGCCGTAGCTACCTACGCTGCTGCTCCTGCTGTAGCTACTTACTCTGCTGCCCCTGCCGTAGCAACTTACTCATCTGGAGCCGCCCTTTCTGGATACAGTGCTGGAGGATACTCTGGTGGAAACGCCTATTCTTCCGGATCATCCTACTCTAGCGGAGGTTCTTACGGCCACTCATCTGGACTCCGTTATGCTACTCAATCCGCTCCTCTTCAGGCCCATGTCGTCAAGGGTGCCTCAGCCCTCTATGCCGGAGCTGGTGGAAAATCTGTCCACAACAAGTACATCGAGGAATACGTAAGTAGACACTACTATTTTCAATAAATACCAAATCTAATATTATATCATTAATGTTATTTAATTAAGGATTATATCTTACAACGCAAAATAATAAGTTGAAAAGAAGTGTTAAATAATAAAAATAAATTACATGATCTGTTTTGCTCTTTTCAGGACCTTCACCCCAGGTATGCTTTTGAATACGGAGTAAACGATCCTCACACCGGTGATAAGAAGCACCAATGGGAAGAGAGGGACGGTGATGTCGTAAAGGGACAGTACTCTCTTGTCCAACCCGACGGCTCTGTCAGGACTGTAGACTACGTTGCTGACTGGGAAACCGGCTTCCACGCTCAGGTCAAGCAAGAAGGACACGAAGCTCAGGCTAAGGTAGCCGTACCCCGCTTCGGCGACAAGCTGTAAATAACTCACCTAAAACTCCACCACTTAACCAAATCTTATGAAATTAGTCAAAGTAGATCTTATAACATCTAATAGATATTTCCTGAAGAAGTCTCAGTCAACTTAGGATTCCTGCACTGCTTGAAATAAAACTAATTAAAAATTACACACAAAGCTTCTCTAAGTTGTTCTAGTAAAACATATGCAGACATATTTTCCTTATTTTTTACTCAGGGTACCAATATTATTCATGCATTAATATTATACATAACATCTCTAAATCTAATTTTAAGGAAAAAAATATTATTTATACTTTATCTTAGATTCATCAAGTTTAAGTATTAAAACTAAGGCAATTACATTTAATCATCTTGCCTATATTGTATTGATTCCTACTTATCATATTTTTTTAATTTAGATGTACCTGAATCATCCATTCTGATTTCATAATAAAATTAAACCTCATGTCAATTCATCAATTAAATTTAAAAATGCATACATTTACTTATTTATTTAATCATCTTGCTTTTCATTTTTTTCTAATTTAAATTGAACCCACACTTTTATTCCAGTATTATTTATAATTCTTGTTAGTTAATCTTTCATCAGAAAATTATATCATTTTACATACATCGACATCATATTTTTGCATTAATTATTTTTCCTCTCTTGATTAAACTTAACCTATCATTTGATAATTGAGTTCAAACTATTTTTTTTTCCTAATTTATCGTCAAGTATTAATCTAGCCTATTACACTTGCTATTTCATTTCTTTTATATTTCTCTCTTCTTCCTATTTGTGCCTCTGTATTTCTACTTATTTTCTTCTACCTTTGTCTGTTTTTCTCTATATAATTTCTTCTTTCTATTTCTTCCTTTTCTTCTATTCTATTTCTCTATCGCTTTCTTTCTGTTTACTTTTCTTTCATAATTTCTTTATCTTACACACTTTCTTTTAATTTTAATTTGCTCTTGATATTTAAAAATATTTCTACTGATCACTAAATTTTTTTTTAATTTATAAAACTAGTAAATTTAAATTTCATATTTAGAATTAATTAAATTTAATGATTTTTACTTTTATTATTTTTGCAATTTATTAGTAATTAATACATTTTATTTTCTAAAAGTTACCATTGAACATATTACCGTTATCATAAGTATAACATTTTTAGTATGATAACTGATTTTATAAATAT
>KZ651721.1:377566-412333 GCA_001010745.2 Gerris buenoi
TTATCTACTAAAGGCAGAAACATTACACTAACTATTACTATGTTCACATATCGTTTTGAAAGCGTTTCGGATCCGATTCGTTTTTAAAACGATACATGTTCACACAACAAAAAATACAGGTGATCGAAATATTTAAATATATTTAATTTTCTAATAATTAAAATTCTAGAAAATTAAATAATATAATAGTTTTAGTTTTTACTCTTCCAACTAGGTCTAGTCCTGCTACAATACTCAGCAGATTTGCAGCTGTGTCCTGTAAAGTAATTGAAAATAATTAATAGAGTACATTATTGGACTCAACACCTATTTTTATTGAATGATTTATGCGTAAGATGGACCCTCTCTTTTAAGGTCATCCTTAGTCAATCACTATTTCTGTAATAACAACCAAAATTATTTACATTAATAACCCAGCTTTATCCTATAAAAAATAATCCTACCGCGGGTTTCCGCAAGCCGAGCGAATTTCCATTGGAAATTTGTAGTACATATTTGATAATCGTAGTAGTTTGAAGAAGTTTAAACTGCACAACATTGAACTACAAATTTCCAATGGATATTCGCTCGGCTTGCGGAAACCCGCGGTAGGATTATTTTTATATATATATAATTTTTACAAGTTTCATTAATTATAGTTTTACTTGATCAGATTTTGTAACAAGTAACAACATAAATTGTACAATTAGTTTTACAACATTCTAAGAATCGTAAGGCAATCTTTTTAATTTTTATTTTAAAATACTTGACTCTGCTTTAAATTCTAAGAAAATTAATTTAAGAAAAACCGCCTTCTCAAGAAATGGGTTTTGAAAGCTATAAACAATTGTTCTACCAAACTCTTTACTTACATGTAATGTAGTTAATTGATGTTATTTACATATTCTTACTTAGAATTTAAGGCTAAAATTAGAAGAAAAAGTTTCGGAGAAGTTATACTTTAGATTCTTATTCTTGGAATGGGCTTCTTCTCAGCTATTCTATTTAAATTATTCTAAGAAAACTAATAATAAATAGTTGACAGCTATTGAGACTAAACGCCTTACGGATATTTGACGTTTTAAAATATTTTAATTAAGTAGATATAAAGAAAATAATTGATGTGTTTTGCAAACTTTTCCTTAGACCTTACTTACAAATACATGCATGATCTATCTATCTAGTAATTTTTGTTTTAAAATGCAGATAACAGGCTCTAATGTCTATAAACTCACTAATTCACCACCAAACAAATAAAAATTTACAAATGCTACCCCAAATTTGACTGAAACCCTTAAAGTTTGGATTTTAAATTTTTAACCACTTCTTATATTTGAGGAAATATTAATTACAGTCTGATAAAAAACCACCATGTTTTTCATCTAATTTAATTCTAAGCTTAATAGGTCACATAATTGATTACCGATTACAAATGCCTTGTTTTTTGGTTTATCTTTTAAAACATGGAACTATAATTACACTACTCTAGGTTTTTATTTCCTTGCTTTGAAGTAAGACTTCAGTAGAATTTTAAATTCAAATAGAAATAAAACAATTTAAGCGGCGGTATTGATCCTATAATTTATTTTACCAACGTAATTTGATCTATTATACTGATAAGATAAGATTCTATTGCTGAGAATTTTTTTAAAAAAAATTAAAAATAATTTTAAAGCATTNAAACTACTACGATTATACAAATACTACAAATTTCCAATGGAAATTCGCTCGGCTTGCGGAAACCCGCGGTAGGATTATTTTTATAAGGGGAGTTATAGCCAAAAGAAGTGTCGAGTAACTTTAAATCTTTACAATATTGGACAATAGATGTTACTAAGTTAAAGTAACATTTTAATACCACTGAAAATGTGTAAATAAGGGAAAGCTAAATCGGGACAAACCATTGAAACCTAGAACTTCATTCAGTAATATAATTTTAAGGGGCTAAGTACCTTATCATATTCAAGTTCTAGAGCATAAGCAGGAAGTAATATAGTAAAGTTGGCATAGCTAATAAACGAGGTAGAATTGGCTGCAAGCAGCACTAAGAATACTGGTGTACCCAATACTCCAAGAATTGATGTTGGTGATGGATTCTTAGGTTTGGTAACAAGAAGGGTGCTTCCATGCCATGGACCACCGACCATTGCGTCACTCCATCTTCTCTCTGATTCCTCACCAGTTCTTTGCTTGAAATCCAGCTCTTCTTTGGATGTATGACACTCCTGCTTGTCGTGTATTAACTGCTTGCCTTCTGAAGGTGTCATATCATCTTTTGGACTTACATCATGTTGAATTGGAATAACAATTGTTTCCTTTTCTTTTTTACATGGGTCATTCATCTTGTCACAAAGTTTATCGTCTGTCTGAAAAAAAGTTTGAAACCATTTATCAAATTTATCACATACTTACTACTTGTTTTTTATTCATATAACTATGGAGTATTCTAGTTATCCTTTAGGTTTTTACTATTCAAGTGTTTTATGTTTGCCCTACATGATAATGGGAAACAACCACTGATTCTTAGCTTAAGCCCTGCATAGAGGGTGAAATGAAGGCTAGTTTTATGTAATGTATAAGTGACAAAAAAGTGTTATCTATATAAATCCTGTTAAGTGAAAAGACCTTTGAAACGTTTTACAATTTTTATAGAACAATAATATGTCCTATAAAAATATGGAGGGAGTAAATCAGCCAAGCTATAAAATAAGGTCTTCTTTGGAATCTCAATTCTAAGCTGTATGGAAGAAACACGTATCTTTGTGAGAATGAACAAATAAAATTACACAATAAAGAAGCTAATAAATTATTTTAAACCCTGGTAAAGAAATGTCTATTGTAACAAAAACCAAACGTTATACAAAAGGTTTGTTCCAACAGAGCCGCGGACGGTTCTAGAACTGTCCGGAGCATGCGCACTATCTTAAGACCGTTCCTACACGCTTCTCGGACGGTTCTGGAACTTTTAGTCCCGTGTTCCAACAGAGACACGAACGGTTCTGGGACAGTCCTAGAACCGTGAAAACAGTTCCCGGACTGAAGCAGGAACTCGGCCAGAACTACTAATACTAATGTACGGAAGCCGTGTAGGTTACACTACTACTACTGTTCAGCTATAACCTTAACATTTGTTTTCGTTTCTTTTCTTGATATCTGTTATCTCTTTACTTGCGTGTTTAGTTTCTTTCTCCACCGTTCTTCTTTACGTATTTTTTTTTATCATGATAGTATATTGAAATAATAAAATATAATTTATATTTTATATATATTTATTCCTCATGATAATTAAAATTCCTCATAGCGACTTTGAGTTCTGTATAAAAATTACCTCATCCGATGATATATACATATCATCAAATAAAAGAAAAATTGTTCTTATAATTTTCTATTTTGTAGTTTTGAACCCTTTATTTGTATTTCTTAATGTGTGGTTGACCTTTTCTTATATAAGGGTCTATTTCTAATAAGCCAAGATAAAATTTACATTTTATCTTCATCTTCTGAATCGCTATATTTCGCCCTCCGATTGGTTAGGGCTTCTTCAGGCTCATAACAATCTTGATGTATTTTTTGTAAAATGAGTCAAAAAAACAACTACTGGCGTCTGGCGAGAGACTTGGAAACTTCTCCCAATATCAATAGTATCAATTTATGTATCTTATATTTTTTATTTCATTAAAATGGAAGTATGGTGATACCAGCGGTGATACCATCCAAAACTGAGGAGGGGTCTTACGAACCTGGGGATATCATTAAAATCCGTTTCCGTTTCATATATATATAATTTATATATTATATGACAGTGCCCTGTGCGTACGTATGTATGTATGATGTAGGTTCGTAAGTAAATAAACCTCGATAACAACATCGACTGTGCTTAGTGTGTGATAGCGACTCATCATAGAAGAGGTGTAGTTCAATAACCAAACATCGTCTTCACACAAAATAATTGTATTTGTAACAATTTGACCGGTTTCGGCTGTTCTAATGCAGCCTTCTTCACATAATCTACAAATTCTATAACATCGCTATAAATAACTGCTCTCTCTAACATTGCTTTAAGACATATCGTACCTATCGAGGTGCGGTTTGCGGCATTTTTTAGAAATTTTGTCGGAAAAACTGATGGCGACGATTCCGATTGTATCTATACTTTCCACACCGATACTTTATATGATTAATGTTTAAAAAAATGACAATTTATACAAACAAATTTTTAATTGGCAACTGAAATTAAAAGACAGGATTGTTACGAGCCTGACGAATCCCAAATGTGAGAGCGAAATATAATCATTTAAACCAATTTATAACTCATAAAACGATTTGCCGATGTGCATTCTTATAAAACTTTGCTGAGTTTACAATAGAATAAGAATATGTTCATAAGTAATCCATTTCTGTGTGAAACATAAACAAATTAGAGAGAGAGATATGACATGAAGATGAAAACAAGAGATAGGGAGGTAACTTAAAGGTTGCAGTTCTGAAACAGTTCTAAAATCGTTCCAACAGGCTCCTCTTTTTGAACCAGTTCTGAACCAGTCCTCATAGACGCATGCGCATTTAAAAATCCTGAACTGGTTCTAGAACCGTTCTGGAATTGGCTGTTGGAACAAACCTAAAGAAAATAAAGATAATTTATTATGTTAGGATTCAAATCTCACCTTAATAATAGCGACTTGGATTTCTTGTTGGTTTTCCTCTTTCTCTTCGGGATAAACTTTTATCTTCTTCATGTGCTTCTCGACAGGTTCGTAAAGCATTGCAGCGCCCAGTGAGTTCAGGCACAGAGCTCCAAGGATTAGCGTTGTCCCTCTGAAAATTAAACAATACAATAAAAATTAAAAAATAAATTAAAATACAAAAATTAAATAAATTAAAAATACAAAAACGTTTTCCGAACGTAGTGATACATAAATTGTACCAGCATGTATTGGTATGGCTTAGATATATATCATTTAATACACTAAGAACTATTTAA
Source organism: Gerris buenoi (assembly GCA_001010745.2). NCBI lineage: Eukaryota > Metazoa > Arthropoda > Insecta > Hemiptera > Gerridae > Gerris > Gerris buenoi. The sequence goes on from KZ651721.1 coordinate 382,527, forward strand.
AACTAGTAAGGCGCGCTTCACGTAAGTACGTGGGGCGATAATCGCGGGGTTCTGTACGAGAAAGTTGAAATTATTAAGTGTCAAATTTTGATTGTTGTATATTCTTTTTCACTTCGACCTTTATTGATGTATAACATGTCATGGTGACTAAAACTTTTTTTAGTCACCCGCCATATTGGCGCCATCTTCGAAATATTAAGTGTGGAAACTCCAAAAAGAGAAAAGTTGTCACAAATGCCGAGGTGCACCTGCGTGCCGAATTTCATGTTCCTAGCTATAGTAGTTAATGAATTGAAACATGCCAGCGCCAACGGACAGACAGACAGAGCCGTTATATAAGGTTTCAATTCGTACTTCGTACAGAAACCTTAATGTAGTTTTTAGGATGATTTGTAGATATATTATTAGCGTTATTAACCAGTGTAGTGAGGGCAGAGGACTCAAGAAACACTCTGTTAAAGGGGCTAGATTGCCCAATCTAAAAATGGGCCCCCAAAGTTATCCTTTACATTTTTGTTCCAAAAATAACAAATATTAAAAATTCCCGCCGGGGAAAATTTTTTCTTATATGCATATTTCTTTTTAATATGCAATGTATGAACAATTTCTTAAAAACCGTTTGTTTACAAAGAATAACTATGATTTTTTCGTTGATCTGTTAGAAAATCGGTCTGAGACAACTCAAACTTTGTCATATATACGAGTTCATAATTACTTAACGCAGTGTTTTCCATTTATTAGTTTTTGTCGGTATATTTAATTATTATTGAACATTTTATCAAAGTGCATCATGAAAATAACTTTTCCTAGCCGGGTAATCGAACCCAGCCTCTCTTCGTCTACGTTTAAAGCTATTTCTTCAGGAACTAGAGTTTCCCAGGATAACGGCTTATATAGTTAGATTTGTTTTTAAATGGACTACATTTAAGAATTTTTTTGTCGGAGCCGTTTTCGAAAAATATTTTTTCATGTTTTTTTTCAGAGTTATTGAGGGGTAGCACCCCCAAATTTGAAGATAAAATTCATTTCTCGATTTCGCCTTATGCCTCGGGTTACGATTTTTCTGGACATGTATGCCAAATTCAGCCAAAATCGGCCCAACAGTTTATTAATTATTAATTAGTAATTTCGGAGTTTAGGTGTATTTAAGACATACAGACAAGCGCAGAAATGTTTAAGGTTCCTCATTGTTGCCAACGGACCCTAAAAAGATCAATCAGTAACAAAACTGATCGAAGTTTGGGTAAACTGTGATCTTCTTGTGAAAATCTCATCACAGTTAGAGTCTATCCATATGATGCTTGGCCCAAACTCACAGCCTCCTGATATAGCCTTCAAGGTAAATGCCAAAGATGGTCAGTCGCTAGTTGACCATCAGTCGGCTGGTGTCGAGGTGGGATAAACCTTCAAATGTGCGCCCCTTCGGAGCACATCAAAACTATAAAAATATACATTTTAAAATAAATATATTAAACACCATAGCGCATAGATAGCGGGATATTTATAATATCCCGCTATCTATGCGAATCAGTGTATGGCCGAGTGTATATGGATAAAATCAAGTTTGAAATGTAGGTTATGGATTTACAAGAAAAATAATACAATGGAATCAAAGAAAATGCCTCTCCATTGTAAAAAAATACATGTATATTTTATTATAATAACATTGTAAGATCATTTTATGATGCAGGAAGATAGAACTAGAGCTTAACTAAATTAAGAAGGCGTGTCTACATTTGGCCAGTGAATGCAGCCTTATCTTGGTTTTTACGATTTGGAGAGGCAGTTGCTTAAGAAAAATCCGATTGAAATTCCAATTTCTGACAAACATTACCTATATCCATATATTTGAAGGAGATGTCGAATTATAGGTGGCAGTATTATTGATCCTATAGCACTGCCTGATACAGCCAGTCCATTAGCAATTCCTCTTAGTTTGACGAAATACGAAGTCACTATAAAGATTCCTGGTGGATAGGACAAGCCGGCTCCTGTTCCCACAAGTACTCCGTAACTATAACATGTTACCTTTACATAAAAATAGTATACTTAAAATAGTTTTGACTCATAAAACAATTTCTAATTCAAAAAGGTTAATTGCGCTTTTGTTTGAACCTGAGATGATAAAAGAGCACATGCAGAAAAGTCTATTATGGGTGGAACTTAAACCACAGTTCCATTCCACAAAAATTAATTTTGATGAACGGAAAAACAGATTGGAACAAGGAGGAAAGCCGAGATTAGATTCTAGTTAATTTCCGTTTTGAGCCGGACGGATTCGCAGACCACCGCCACCATGCCTATTCGTCCGGCAACAACAATTTTCTATGGCCGGAAGATTTTCCGTACCGACTCAACTTTTCACCCTAAACAGTGCAGGAGATATGAAACAAAGAGCGACGGACAGACACATCACTCCCAGCATATGGTTTCGAAAAGGATCTTCATGATACTTGTAATATTGCACCCACATTTTATGTAAATGGAGACATTTGATGTGAAATTTATTAAATAAAACTAATGTTTAACTAGATAAATTGGATTTTGTCGGCCGCGCCTAGTATCGATATATTTAAGTTGTGGAGCCTTTTTTAATAAGTTATTACTTAAAATTTAAGACAAAAGAATATAAACACTTTTACGTACAATATCTATTAGTCAAAGGGATATAACCTCTCCTGTGAACAAAAGTTATAATATCGAATGGACAACTACTGTGTTTAACGATAAACCTGTTAGAACTACTGAGTAACGATTGTAGTTAAAAGAAAAAAAGCCCGGCTCCGTCAAGATCAATTTGCCAGTCTTGCCCCGGGCGAAGGTGAGCCTAGGCCTAGACCCTTCCTTGATTCTAATAGTTCGTTGCATTTCAAAAAAATTGGATTTTAAATTAAAAACAAACCTAAATTCGTTTACGTGGTAAAAACGGTTTACGTGGTTCTACTCTTGTAGAATCGATTAATCTGATCAACTAAATAATCGAGCAGTGTCCTGACGGTGACGACTCACCTCAAAATGATTTGTTATTGCTAAGCTGAAGCAACCACATTTATTCCAATAAACATAAATGTTTGTTTTGATTCGTTAGTCTTCAAATAGGTATAAAAACGTATCTAAATAGATATCTTAAGTAATTTACTTAATTTTTTTTCTAAATATATAATTAAGCCCGTTGCCACGGGCTTACCGACTCCTATTATATAAACGAAATATAGACAGAGCGGGATAATATCAAGTCTCTCCTTCATTAAAGGGAGATGAAAACAATTGTTTTAGTGATTTTTTTAAACTTCTCACAGTTATATAATGTCTTAATGTTAATGACAGAAACTTCTCAACCATGCTGTTATTATCAAAGGGTCTAGCCGTACTTTTATCCAATTCGATGTGGTAATTAATTTAAATAATTATAATAGGTAAAGTTTGATAAATGCCAACTTCAGAGGAAAAAATCAATAATCAAATTAACAAAACAAAAATACTTTTTACCGGTTCCACCTTAAATGAATGAATTATATAAATTTACTTAAATATGAATGGGAAATATGGTATTGTACAATGCGTGTATACATGGTTACATCATATACTATAATAAATATAATAGTACAGTAAATCCTGATCATATCGAATTTGAACTGCGTTACTGCCAGTATTTATAAATAATTTTGCACACACAATAGGACCTCACTATAACGGACCCTTCTATAGTAGATGTGGCTTATATCGGACAAAAAGAGACGATTTTTTTCTAAGAAATTCCACGCTTTCCTGCCCGACCCAAGATCCTGCATCCGTTCTGTTTTTTTAGTATTCGAGAAAAAACGTATTTTTAAGGCTATCTTTTATTTGTTGTGTAATAACCACTTTATATAGCTAACTAAGTACGTTCATTGATTCACCCTTTCGCATTATTATTTGAAATAAATATTTGTTTTCATGTAGATTAATTTCTTTTTTTAAATTGGCCTTTTTATAGGTTAATTATTTTTGGTAAGACAGAGAGAAATAGACATCAGCGCCGGGATTCGAACCACGGGCCTCCTATATTACCAGTACAGACGTTCTAGCCAACTAAGCTGAGACATAGTTTCTATAATAAAAAATCGGTTGAGGTAGCGTATCTGGGGCATCAGGTGTAGAAATGAAAATGAAAAAAACTGGCACATATAAGTCTTTTCCGTATATTGTTAAAAAAAAAAAATAAAATGCACCATATTATGGATTCTTCTTCATTTCATAAGTTTCTCTTAGTAAATTTTCCATATTCAGTCCTCTATTTTAAGACACGCGAATCTTTGGGTATGTATCTGTCGTAGATTAACTAAACTTCGATGTAGCGTATCTGGTTTTTCGAGAGAGTATGAAATGAAAAAGAATACATAAATAATGCAATTTATCTCAATATACAGGAAACACTTATAGGCATTATATTTGTTAGTTTTTGCATTTCTATACATTATGCCCCAGATACTCTACCTCAACCAAAAAATCAAATCAAAAAGCATAAAATCAACAAAGTACGAGATAGGATGGAAGGAAGCTAAGTGTCACACTAATTGACAGTCCAGATTTCTTTTTTTTATAATTGTTTGCTAATAATTGGTTTAATGATAAGCAGACTTAATTTCTCTATTGAGCAAAAGGGCACTGCTGCATAATTGGATTATCTGCGAGTATACCTGAAATAGAGGAATTCTATTGAGTCGGCGAAATAGCTGAGCATCATGCCGGAGGCTGCGAAGATCCCACCAATAAAAGTTACTGTTCTATACGATGTCTTCATGCACAGGTAACTTGATAATGGACCTGCAACAGATTTGTATAATACATATAGTTAATATATATAAAGAATGAAAAATATTTAAAGAGATAATAGTATGGACCAAAATAAACAGAAAAGTCTTAGTAAACATGGGTCCGCAAAGAAACTGTTTCGGAGATACATTTGTCTTCGGCCTGCTAGATCGCCTGATTAACACTCCTACATTTATTTTACGGGGGGTATCAGTCTATGGTATTCCTGTAAATATCCTCGAGGAGCTGCAGCAACAAATTAATAAAACATGTCAACAAATCCGACCCAATGAGGGGGGTTTTAGAAAGAGTTCGAATTTCGAATATCCTTCAGACTAAGATGTCGTGCCTGCTTAGAAATGGAAGGACACTTTGGAATTCTTAACTTTATTTTTTGGTTTCACTACAAGCTTCTTTTTATTGTTTGAACATAAGAAATATATATTTAATACATAAAAGGACAAATCTCTCTACAAAGGATCTCGCTAAAACCGAATCTAAAGTGAGAGTTCACCAGGAACGGTGAGAGAAGAAAAACGATTCAAGATCGAAGGGTTTTGTTCAACAAAGGTTTTTGTTCAAACATTTGAGCACCATGGACACTCGGTCTCCGATTCTTTTTATAAAATATTGATTATCTACAAATGCAAGGCAAATATAGGCACATATTTCTAGACAGGCGAGCGCAGCAAGCCTGCAATAACATTATCTACAAATGTGGTATAAACAGGCGTGCGCAGTGAGGCTGGAATAACATTTTTCCGAGGCTGTGAAATAGTAACTTTACAGCCAAAAACAAAGCTAAAATCAAGTTTTTCATTACGTGGACTTAAAAAACCTTGGCAATATTTCCTGTCTCGCTTCGCTCGACAGTAAATGTAATTGCCGCGGTAAAGAAAAAACTCACTTCACAGCCTAGTAACATAATATACTATTTCCGGTTGGTCCCTGGTTCTAATAAATATTTCCAAATAAATTTATTCAAAAAAGAATATCCTTCCACATCTCCAAAACCGTTACTTCTTAGTAATCATGGGCATGTTTACTACTACATATTTGTTTATATTGGTCCACACTATTACCTCTTCAAAGATTTTATACTTTTTCACCCTGTATATAACACATACATAGTAGTAACATATTTATATGGTCCCTCTTACCCAAAATATAATTAAAAAAAAAAANAAAAATACTTACTTAAGTAAACATTTCTAGATATCATTATAACCAAAACGAGGGGAGAATTACATAAAGAGACACCCTATCTATATTTATAATGTTTATATTTGAATGTACGAGGCGATAAAAGGTAATGTCATACTTTTCGTATACACAGATAGAAGAAACTTAGTGATAAGATTGATTGAATCAAGTGCCAAAGAAAGTCAAATGAGGCATGCTTGCTAAAGGAACTGTATTGATAAGCCGTTATATTATGTCACAGCATTGCTTACGGTGACATAACAAGATATTACCATATATGTATCTCGTGTTTTGAAGGGGGAAAAGAAGTTCTAGAATGTATAATTGCATTTCTCTGACGTGTTTTTTATAAAATCCTAGAAATTGCTTTTTATTGAATTTTGAATTTTTGATCAAAGTGAAAAACATAGAACTGCCATTTTGTAATGAGATCAAGCTAAGAAGAAATAACATCTATATAAGATGGCTGATGAAATTACATTTTAGATGGAGAATGTACTTGAAATATAAGTTTAATCATTTTTAAAACTGTAAAAACATGTTTACTGCCTTAATTTATAGTTATGTTATTATTTTATCCTATAAACATTTTCCTAGGAGTATAGCAGTAAAGGAAGAATACTTTTTTTCTATTTATTATTAATTTTTAGTTATTTTCTTTCCTATTTTCGTAATCCACTGTCCATTCTTCTACTACTTCCTCTCTTAGCTTGTATCTTTTGTATAGGGTGTTGCAGCGCGGATAACCACATTTTAAATTGTTACCATGTACTTAATACTACAGCAAGAAAATTAAAATAAAGCAAATTTTCAAGAAAAAATGTGGAAGTTTACTGGACATAAGTCAAATTTTTATGTGTGGAAGATAATATCCAATAAAAATGACGTCCTTGTCGATTTCCACATTCACATTATTCCATATTATTTACAGGACCAAGAAAATTTGAAATTGACGCACGCGATCCATGAACACTAGTGTGTACAGTGGCTCCATCTTGTTGGCAATACGTGGACAGTATCTATTTCATTATCCTTTGAATAGGATAGGGGATGAAACATCGGATTCCCTGATGAGATATTAAAGAATGTGATGCACAACTTCGCCGTGCGCCTTTAAGAATATGCAAATCGACAAGGCGTAATTATAATTAAGATTTAGTTAAATTAATTATGTTTCCTTTACGTTAATTATCCCTACGCACTTTAATAAAAAATAATAAATAAAACCATTTTCACGTGATAAACAATTGACACAAACAAAGATAAAGATTAAAATTTAAAAATAAATCACACGTTCTAAAGTTGAAACCTTATCTATAAAACTTGAAGTATGGTAATTAAGTTTTTATTGACTCCGTCGTATTGAGGCTACGATAAAATCGATCATCTTTTTAAATAGCAAATATTTGCCCATAGATGACGTACTTACTCAATCTCGACCCCGAAATAGCTCTCGGTATTTACCTTCAATTACCCTTCGATCTTTTAAAGGTGATAAAAAGGTTTCGTTTATTTAAATGAGATTACTTCGAACGAGAGGTTCAAGAAGATCACACAAAACCAAAATTTCAAGCACCAAAATGATGAAAAGATGTAACTGCGTCAAGTTATATCAAAAACCCTTAATGACCCCGTCTATGAACACAAAATTCTACACTACAGTTATGTGAGATTACAGAGACCGAGAGGCTCAAGAAGATCACACAAGACCAAAATTCCAAGCAACAAAGTTATTTAAATTTTCAGGAATGCTTTTATCATCTTCCACACTACAATTAGCACATTATAAGTTGTGATTTTGGTCAGAATTGTAAATTCTAGATAGTCCGGCCAAGTAAGCAACCAAAAATGTCACTGACCCCACCCCATACTTAGGCCTAGTGGCTTTATATTTTTTCTTTTTTATGTTGGCCGATCAGAGTGTTAAAAGCTGTTGTATAATCATTGATAGATTGATAGCAGAAGATAGATTTGAATAAGATACTTAATGCGGATACTGAATCATTGAATTTTTCAATAAATTTGGGGAAGTATTTCGTATAATTTATGAAGCCATTCATTCATCGTGATGTATATCATATTTAAGCATTCACTATTCACATCATATTTAAAAATTTCCATATCAAATCGAAAAATGATAAGTTTTCTTTTGGTAAGAAAGACATGTAGGTATATTTATTACTTCATGAGTTCTCTTATCTGGATCTCCCAATAGAACAAGACTATTCACTATTTCCAGTTCTATATTAAAAAAGTTTTTTAATTCAATTCAGAATCGATCTATAAACGTCTTAACGATGAACCTAAGTAAATATCTACAGGAAGAATCTTTCGTTCTTTCGCTTTACTTATCCTCAAAGATCCACGCCCAACGATTCGGATAAATCATAATTGAGGATAGGGAGGATTATTCGAAAGTAAAAAAGAAACCAATTTGAGGATAGGGAGGATTATTCGAAAGTAAAAAAGAAACCAATTTGAGGATAGGGAGGATTATTCGAAAGTAAAAAAGAAACCAATTTGAGGATAGGGAGGATTATTCGAAAGTAAAAAAGAAACCAATTTGAGGATAGGGAGGATTATTCGAAAGTAAAAAAGAAACCAATTTGAGGATAGGGAGGATTATTCGAAAGTAAAAAAGAAACCAATTTGAGGATAGGGAGGATTATTCGAAAGTAAAAAATAAGATTGATCATAAGGAGGATCAGTCAGAAGTAAAAATCAAAATTGAAGATAGGGAAGGTCAGTTAAAAGTTTTAGATCCACCATTTGGATTATTTTTTAGTTCACTAAATTTTTATATTAATAAGACAAGTTTTAAAATATTTTCTTTGAATTAGCTCCATTGTATCACTCATAAATTAACGAAGAATGTCTAAAGAATAAAAATTAGCGTTAAAATTAAATTAATTAAACTATTACAATGAGAGATATCAAGATAATATCTCTCCAGTACTTTATATGGAGAAACATTCAGTCCTAACATTGGTAAGTTGGAATGTTCAAGCAACAGTAAATTTAGAAGTGGCAGTGAGTGAGGGTTCCTTGTAATAGTTTGAACGCTATTTGACTTTATTCCAGTGAAAAAAACTGACTCTAAACTTATATAAAATACTTAGATAAAAGTTGAAAACTCTAAATGATCAGGGCAAAGTTATTTTGGATTCTTAGAAGCATATTTTATTGGAAATAACTTGTAGAACGAAATAACTTGTAGAACGAAATAACTTGTAAGACGAGATAATTCGTAGATGATGTAAAGTGGTTTTAATAAGAAAAAATTCTCATTTTCTCTATTTCATGGGAAAATATTGAATCATGGATATGTTTCTGATTGAATCCTCATATTGACATTTAAATGCTTTTTCATAAAACAACTGAAGAAATAAATTTAGAAAAATGAAAATTGTAGCGAAGCATAAAATGTAAAGGATGGTTTTAATAAGAAAAAATTCTCATTTTCTCTATTTCATGGGAAAATATTGAATCATGGATATGTTTCTGATTGAATCCTCATATTGACATTTAAATGCTTTTTCATAAAACAACTGAAGAAATAAATTTAGAAAAATGAAAATTGTAGCGAAGCATAAAATATGCAAGGATTGCATCAATAGCTGTCGAATTAATGGAAACGTGTTAATCAAGATAATATCTCCCCAGTACCTTTATGCAGAAACCTTCATTCCTAAATTTGGTAAGTTGGAATGTTTAAGCAACAGACAACAGGTTTTTTTTTTTTTTTTCTTCTTCTTTTTTCGTTATTATTATTACTGATACTCTGAACTTGATTTACTTGTCTAATAATCTGATTAACTTAACTAAAGCTGAAATCAAATTTATACTTTTATAAGATAAGATTAAAATCAAAGGATAAGTTTAATTTGTTTACCTAAGGAGCAGTACAAGAAGTAACAGAGAGCAGGTATCCATGATGTAGCAACTGGTGTAGCCTCGAACACATCCATGAATTCAACAAACAGGACTCCTAAAGATTTGATGGTACCTGGGATCAGTATACTGACGACCAGAGTACCACTCAGCACCAGCCATCCCCAACCACCGTCTGGAGGTACTTCCTTCTCTACTGCCAAAAATAACATCATAATCATTAGACAAAATAAGACATTTACGGCAAATAAATAAAAGAACTATAAAAATATTTAGTTCTCCCGTTATATATTATTCACCCTAATTATAGGAATTTTACATTTTATTCGAATGATATTTATAATTTATTAATGTTTAAATTAATTCAATATAATTAGCTTCATGCATGAGCCAATAACTATCGATCGCAGCTCTGCAGATAGAAAAGAAGTTTACTAAGGGAAGCAAACTTAGCCAATTTATTTCAATTGCAATCATACTTAACTCATTATGTGAGACTGTTGTCCTACTAACTACATATTGTATTGAAGTTTTCAAGAGCACCCTGGAACTTTTCCAGTCATATCTGTATTCTACGATTTTATATATACATTCAAACATGTTGACTGTACATTTTTTAAAATTTTAGTAAATTTGAAATGCGAGTCATTTAAAGATTAAAGATAAGAGTATAGTGTAAAATCATTCATAATCCATACCAGTCAGCTTTCAAAGTATTCCACGGAAAGATTTAGCGTAATAATACAGTTTTATTTGATTTTAGTTAAAGAATAAATTATCAACTCACACTGCATTGAAAGTAAAAATCTCCAAGTAGTATATTGTTATTGCTGAAAGAGGAGATAAACTAGTAAAACAATACTCTTCCAATCCATGTGGTGCATAGCTTCCACACGTTCGTATTATTGGACGAACACATTAGGTCTGTATTTGCTCAATGGGACAATGGGACCACATATATTTTTAAGAAAAAAATATGGTTAAAATCAGTATGGAACCAACGATGAGCTAATTTTTACTTATTATCCAAATTTCAAATCAGACGAGTACTTTTTAAAATATGGTATTTCACAAACGTGTTAAATGTGTGAAACAAATTTCTATTCTAGGAATTTTTGAATTCAGAGATAAAAGAAATCGTTTTTCAGAATGTTGAGAATACATCCGTTACCTTCGGTAAGCATAAAAGCAAAATACAAAGAAGAGAAACAACCATTATTGCAAAGGATATAGTATGTTGAATTGTAATATATGAGAATGATATTGTTAATGGTTAATTTAAATTTAAATATTTTCCCGGGTTAAAGTTGATCGGTGGGTCAGCTGATTTTAGACCAGGGGACACTACACCAGTGCGGTTTTCCACCTGGGAAAAAGATCAACCTGAAGACGGCCATACACGTTTTGGTATATCTGACAGGTAAGCCTATACAGTCAACCTGCTCAGGTAAACCGGAACGTAAATGGCTGACTTTATGTTGATCTATTTAATAACTGCACAGTTATGATAACACCCACTCTCCGGTTCACCTGTACAGGTTTACCTGTGGACATACCGCAACTTGTATGGTCAGTTTAACCGGGGTCAAATTTTTGCCATAGTCTTTCTCCAAACTCCATCAGGCAAGCCAACCTGCACAGGTATACCGGAACATGAATGGCCGACTTTAGGTTGGTCTTTTTTTATACCTGCACAGTTATGATAGCATACACTCTCCGGTGCACCTGAACAAGTTTACCAGTGGATATACCGCAACGTGTATGGCCGGTTTAACCGGGGTCATTTTTGCTAGTTGTTCTCCAAAGTCACGCGACTAAAAAGAAGCCCCCTTTCTCAAGTGGTCGCTCTATAGCTTGAGTTACCCTTCACTGGGACCCGGGTATTTAATCCAGCAACGTTCTGTTTCTCGTAGCTCAAGCTAGGAGCTAGGGCTCAAGTGAGAAATGGCCAATAGGAAAATCAATTTATCAACAAATTATAACAAACAAATTGTCGAAAGTGTCTAACACTCAAATAATTCACAGTATATGATCATAATTGTTAAATTTTATATATTTAATTCAGGGATTTTTGTACTAATTTACATATTTTGTTCTAAATAAAATACTTGCTAAGCTTAATAAATTTGTTGGTTGCTTTAGCTTTGTAGGAAATTGTGTATTTAATTTTGCCTGGATGAAATAGACTTCATAATATACTGTTAACTGAAATAAACTAAAAGTATTTAGGTATATATAATTTTATACAAAACGCTTCGACTGCGCACGAGTCTTTAGTGGTAAATATTTTATTATTATTATTTATTTAAAAAAAGGAGAAAGAATTACTCTTACAAATTTTTTGGATAAAATGAATTATAACTAGAGAGCCATGGAGACCTAGAGACCTTTGCTATTGAATATTTTATATTTTTAGCTACTCTTAGCACAGGATAAATAAATTGCTTTTCCCCTTTTTCCTGGCTTAAAAAGAAGGTAAAAGACCAACGTAAATATTTAAGGAAAGCATTAGAGAGGTGGCTAGATTAAGTTCAAGTGTTAAGCTTCTAAAAGAGAAAATGTAATTAATAAACTCGTTTCCATTAATTAAAACAAAGATTGAACTTTGTATCAGAAATAACTTTTCCCAGAAAAATATAAACGCAGTATTATGTGTTAATGATTTACTCAGCATGTTTTCAATATTAATAAATTTGTGTTAAGCACATTAAAGAAATCGTTAGGAGGTTTAAAGATAAACTTTTGAGGTGTAAAAAGGAGGATTATAAATAAATATGTAGTTATAAAAAATAAATAAAGCAAAAACGAAACTTTTAACTAATGAAGTTGCTTGAGTTCAGTTGTTCGAATAATAATTTTATTTTTGATCTCTCGTAGTACATGCATACATACATAATTCAGTAATACTTATGCCCTTTACAATACTAAGTAATTCCCTAATACATTACTGAGACACGTAAGGCTATATAGTGTTTTAAGATTATACCAAAGTAATTTTAAATCTAATATAACAGTGTTGTGAAGTAGTAGCATTCGGGCCCCGGTCCTAAGAATGCGTAACCGAGCTAAAAAGCAGAACACCCATGCGATGTGGGCTAAGCAAATCGTCCACAATTAAGTATTTTTCAAATCTGGATCCGCACCGTTTAATCAAGAACAGGCTCACACCGCACCGTTTTAATCAAGAACATAAAACGATAAACTTATACAGCGAAACCCGTTTAACACGAAAACGCTTGACATGAAAAATAGCTTTACACGAAATATAAATATAAAGATAGTTCTTGCAATGATAAGAATACTATAAATATCTTCAAAAGTTGCCTTGAATGTGAATTTAAACCATCTTTGTAAAGAAAATCTTATCAACAAATATTTTTCTCTCTTTATTAAAGCAGAAAAGATTATTCACTTTTTACTTTCTCGTATAAAGAGAAAGTATTAAGATGGGGTGAAAATTCGATTTTGATGGACTTACAAGTCCCCTGAGTACAAAAAAGTGATTTTTAAGTAATGTCCGTCTGTCGTCTGAGCAGACTCTTGGAGCCTAAACTATTAGGCTGATTTTCATATCCCGAGACGAAATTGAGAAATTAATTTTGACACAAAAATTGGGGGCGCTAACCCCCAAAAAATCTAAAAAAAAATTATTCTTAATTAAACAAATTATTTCTTGAAAACGAATCCGACGATTTTTATTACAAAATTCTAAAATACAGTCTATTTAAATAATAAATAAAAATCCGATTAACCGGGAAAAATCTAGGTTCTGAGATATAAAGTTAGTGAAATATGTATAATGGAATTTAGACAGAGTTTGAGAGACTTAAACAGATTTAGAGAGAGTTTGTCTGAGTAGTCTCGGACCGATTTTTGGATTTATTTTACTTAGTATGACGGATTAATTTAGCTATGTACTAAAATTTAAACAAGTCTACTATTATCACAGTTAAAGTCCTATTATCTCCTTTAACAATTATTTATATTCAACTGTTTTTAATTAATCATCTGTAGATTTTCTTTTATTGAAATTGAGAGTTTTTGAAGTTTCAAATATTTTTGTCTTAAAACTCAAAACGAAATGAGTTTTTAAAAAGCAAATCCTTCTCATTTAAAATCCTATTCTTATTTTTAATGACTAGAAATGCTACACCGACACAAAAGATATTTTAAATTTTTAGAGAACAAAAAGATTAATTTCGTGAAATCTTAAATCAAAGTAAAGGAAACAATTTTATAGTCATTATGAATAATAAAAAAACATTTGTGAGCACAAGTACAGCTTAAGTGTCACAGAGAGTTAAAAATAACTTTCAAAATACAACTGAAGTCCTTTATTTAGCCGATAATTACAATTATTGTTATACTGGCTTTAATTTAACTATTACCATCCATTTATTTGTAAATAATAAATGTTACCATGCCATTTATTTGTAAATAATAAATGTTATAAATATATAACATAAATAAGTAAAAATAAAAATATTGTTATATAATCCAGGAGAGAGTGTAAAAAAAGTGTCTAAATAATATCAAGCTTGCTATTTTGTGCACAAGCTAATATTTTAGTGTCAATTAAGAATGTGTGGTGGGCTACGTTCGTCTGCGGGGCATGATGGAGAGCGGCCCTGTCGCGCAAATTGTGGTGGACGGTGGACTGAGTACAAAATTAGTTAGAGACCGAAAATTAAGTTAATGTTAGATTGTCCCCTGAATGTTCAGTTATTCAAATATTAGAACATGTATGCCAAATTTCATTTAAATCGGCTGTTATAAACAGGTTAGGCTCCACGCGTCTACACAGACTACAGACAGACAGTTTTTTAAAAACATTATATTTGTGAAACCTCTAAGGTGTAAATTCAATTTATAAATACAATACTTATATTAGAAAGTAAAAAAAGTAAATTAAAACAAAAAATATATATTTCTTTGAAAGCAATAGTGTTATTAAATTGAAAGGATGAATATTCATCTACTAATATTAATTTTAATATACTTCTTTCCTAAATTAATATGTTTATAAAATAGTAAATTGATTAAAAAAAAATCGGATACGGGGTACCTCGGAACTTTTCCTCACTTCAGAGAAGCAGCATTGGACGTGGTCAGTACTGGGTGACCGTTCTGAACTAACTGATTTATTATATGCTATATGTCAAAATCCTATTTATAATTTCGGTATTATTAACCGTCAAAGTTTTAAAATTCAAAAATTGATAACTTCTTATTGGCGGCCAATATTTAAAATGAAATTTGGTAGGCTTTTTTGTCATACAGAGAGGTACATTCGTGCCAAATTTCAACTTGATCAGGAGCATTTTCGATTTAGTACGATTTTTTTTAAATTTTTGCTGACTCAGCAAACTGGGTTCAAGATGGCGGAAAAAGTTGATTTTCCGGGCAGCACCACTTCAGGTAAGGACTGATTTTTCTGCCACGTTTCAACTCCCTAGGTTAAATACCTTGGGCGCTACGATGATAACACACANTGGCTGTTTTGTTCATTTGTAAACAAATCCTTATCTCCCAGAATAGGAACTTACAGTATATATAGGTACATAAAAAATACATATTTTATTATTTGTAATATTAATTTCTATGTATAATGAGTATCTTTTTAAAATGTTTAGTTTAAACAAGAAAAAGCAGTTGCATTCTATAAATTATTTATTAGTAGAGAACCTTTTTTGGATTTTTTTTATACTTACATACATAAAAACTGTATTACAAATATATTCTCTTTTGTTTTTGTTTTGTAGGTTTAAATAAATTATGTATTTTCTTTTCCATTCTTTCTTAAAAAAAACTATATTTCGCTCTTGCTTAGGGCTTCTTCAGGCTTGAAATGATTTCAAAGTTCAAGTCACTTCTTGAACTCTTAGTCATAGATTTTATTATTTTCTCCCTCATAACATCTCTATGTTTTTTTGGGTGATGTCGAATTGGGCCCCTGGTCTGTTATGGTCGTAAAAACGACGGTTGAATTGGGCCCCTGGTCAGTTGGAGGCAGTGTCGAATTGGGCCCATCATCCCTATACAATCATCCCTATAAAAACGACCTAGGGTGAGGAATTGTTGTTATTGAATTTAACAGCGGAGAATATTGTGTTTTGTTCCAAGAGGAACTTAGAATATGTAGTAAATATTGACAATATTTTCGTGGATGGTACTTTTACCTATGCAACGAAATATTTGTATCAATTTTTCACCATCCACGGTGTAAATAATGGCAACTACGTTCCACTGATTTTTTGTTTACTACCAAACAAGACAGAAGAACCATACATAAGTCTATTTGATCACCTAAAGGTAAAATGCGAAGAGTATGGTATGCTATCCTCTTTAACCCAAATGAAATATGTTGATTTTGAAATCGCTATTCAAAATGCTGTCCGGTCATCTTGACCTTAGCAAAATTGAGAGGATGTAGATTCCACCTATCCCAAGCTTGGTGGAGAAAAATCCAACACCTTAGATTAATATAATAATTCCACTGGATTTTGATATAAAATGTTGCGTTGAAACAGACATTGCGATATTGAATAGGATTATTCGTAAGTTTAAATAATAAATTATAACTGATTGACCAGGGGCCCAATTCAACCTCTTCGAGGGTTGACGGCAATCCGCGTAGGAATGTTTTGACCGTGGGCCCAGTTCGACCGTGTCCATTTTTTTCTCCTTTTTCGGACTATGTAGTGTTTTCTCGGATGATAGAATAAATTTAGGGTTTGGCATTTGGCGCAGTAAGTATTAATTCTCGCGGAGTATTAATAACATGTGCTTGGTTGTATATTTGTGATCTTGTCATTTCAGTTTTTTTAGGTATACTATTTTTAATAAAAATAAAATCTGTTGATTGTAAATTAAAATCGAATATTTTTTTTTTAATTACTTCATCTACATTTTGACTACCAGGACCATTACTTATACTTAAAGTTATATCCATTTTCTTAAAAGGTATAAAACCATTAAACTTGTTTTCTTTAAATCCAGGGATCATAATGTTAGATGAAACATTGAAGCTACTGTGAGGACAATTCTTCAAGGATATAGTTGTACTTAAAGGTAATAGTATACACAGCTTTATGTTAGATAGAGATTCGTACGAGAGTTTTTAAGTCGTGGCATTGTAAAAATGAATATTTTTAGGGCTGATTTAAACATTGTATTAGGGTTAGGGTGTATTTAAACATTGTATTGGTGTGTATTTTTAAAATTAAAACATTGAAATGAAATAAATTAACAATATTCAATAAGTTATCTCAGTTGATCGATATCTTCTGGATATTACAAATATATAGTTACTATATAGGACTTGGGAATCATCTATCAGTGTGACATTTAGTAATATCTCTCCAGGAAATCATTATCAGATTGTTTGTTTAAATTTAGATTCGATAAGATTTAATTCTCTTTGACAGGATTCATTCCCCCTCCACCCACTAACAAGTTTAAAAATAATTATTCAAGAACATTTTATTTTTAATACACGTTTATAACCTGTTTTTTAACTAAAGATTACCAACCTGGGATTACATTTTAAATCTAGTGAGCTTTCCTCGATGGTAAAAAGACCCTTAATCCTGGCGCTAATTTAAACCCCTAGCTGCCCATCAAGAGTATCCTAGGGTGTTTCGTAATAGGCTATTTTAAACCCAAGTGTAATTAAAGTTAAGTGGTGAGAGGTATCTCGCTCGATCTAGGGTTGAGATCGAACGTCATCTCTCTGTAAATATTTGCATTTTTAAAAAATCATTAATTTTAAAATACTTAATAGCAACCTTTTGGTAATATTGATTAAATTAATTCTACTTTATTTATTTATTTTTTTACAATCACATGCGCAAAAAAATACATGTTAAGTTTTTAATGGATTTTTCATTTTTTAAGGTTCACATTTGAGTGTGTCTAAGAAAGTGGTATTTAATCAACGTATTTCTGCCGTCTGTACAGACGCGTTGAGTCTGAACTACTATATCCACTATAATATAATTTGACAACCGTTTTAACAAAACTTATACCACTAATTCAAATCGAGAAATGCATTTTATTTTAAAGTTCAACAGTGGCTATTAGTACCCCTAAAAAAGTATGAGATAATTATGATCACGACACAATCTAACACTGTTCTTTCTTAAGGCCGGGGACACATTGAGATGCATGTGGCGCAGGGTAGCACTGTTTTTTTTTTTTTTAATCGCAAACAATTTTACGCGACCAAGCTAATTGAGACGCCAGAGTTACTAGTCTCGGGTACGCCACGTGTGGCTTAGTTCTTCCCTGCCCTGCTCTGCGTCTTAATTCGTGTGGTTGATAAAAACTGTGATAATCTGCCCTGTGTCGGGTCGTCTGCATTTCAATGAACACCAGGTTTAAAAGAGAATTCACAGCTAGGGGAACTCCGCGCGACCTGATTCATCTATGGCTTTCTTTTAGCGTTTCCGCAAGAACTTGTTTCCAAACCATTTTTTTCTGGAAAACCTCCGTTAAACCTTAACGTCCTATTTTTTATGGTTTTTTAAACGCGCGGAGGTCCACCAGCTTTAAAGCAACCTTAACAACATTAAATTTTTATTCACAAGCTGTACTAAGGAAACAAACAGATTCTACTGTCAAGAACTTTATATAAAGGTTTAATGAAATTAAAATATAAATGTTGTTTTAAATCGATGAGGAAAAGGTCCGGAGATAAATTTCTGTAAAAGGATTTGATAAGAGCAAACAAGATGAGTTAACGAAGCGTGATACACAAGATAAAGAGACCCGGTCTAAAAGGATCAAAGAAGTAAGCATTCATCCAAACCATTAGATATAGTCAACAACGAAACACCTCGCCATTTATCAATCAGCTGAGAACAAAGTGATGCCCCTAACACTATAACCTTTGAAATGCAAATCTAGTGAATTCTGTTTCAAGTTATTTTGAAAACATTCAAATCTTGTCGAATTTCAAATTCTTAAATGAAACTAAATCCTGTTATAGTTATAGTGAAAGGACGTGGATTTATATAAAAGGAAGATAATTAGACACTTAAATATCTTCTGAAGAATGAGAACACAGGTGGAGTTGATGTCAATGGAATCATGAAAAAAACGAAAAGTCGCTCCACAAATGAGAATTTAATCTTCAAACAGCTTTTGGCCTCTCGGCCATCATCAGTTCCGGTAAAAGGTAAAGGAAAAACCCGACGTGGAGTAACATAAGAGACAAAAACGGACTCGTTTAAATAAAACTTTCATATTGTAGAGCGACTTTTCGTTTTCCTTTGATTCTCCTTCAACATCGCTCTTATAAGAGTCAATTAGCCAAAAGCTTATAGTCCAGTCACCAGCCGTTTTAGGTCTAAATTTTGGGAATCAACGTCGATTTTCTTGAAACTTTGGATTTAGGTAGTATTTATTACCTTCTTCAAAATCTACCCTGTGCCGAAGCGGGCTTTTGCTCTTAGGGGTGAAAGCCACCCCTTCTAGGGGTTGAAAAATTTCTTAATTAAAATAAACTATGAGTTCGATAGATTGACCCATTCTAAGCAACTTTTGTTCTATAAAGTTTATTTTTTAAAGTTGATACTTTCCAAGTTATTAAGGATTGAAACTGTGCATTTTTCAATGAAAAAACGCACGTTTTTTTAACTGTTTTTCACGAATAACTTAAAAAGTTTTCATTTTATCAAAAATGAAGAAGATCAAAAATATAGCTAATAAAAAAACAAAGATATATGTTTTTTTAAAAACGTCTGTAAACCCAATACGAACTGAGTTATATTACTTGTTGAATGACGGTTATTTTTCGAGAAACCCGAAATTGAATCCCTTCAACCTTGAATAACTTGAAAATGGTGGAGTTTTTAGGGAAAACTCAAAGGAAAATTTTTGAAGAACATAAAAAACCCTTTCGAATGAGCTCTTATAACATTTTTTTGCATNGAGTGTTTAGAAGTAAAAACCTCAAGGAAATCCCGGAGGCTTTTTGATTGAGGATTTCTTCTTGTCTTCGTATTTCCTCTTCGGCCGCCATTATAAATTGTTAGTCCTATACGAAAAAATATAAAGGAATATTTTTGTAGGAAATTTTATCAGCTTCAATTTTTATGCATTCAAATTTTCGCAATGAGTGATTCTTTAGGAGATATGAGTGATAAACTGAAAAAGTCAACCTTATAGACCCTCTCCCACCAGTACTTTTTTTTCTTCATAGGGTAACAAGGAACAACTATGCCAATTTTCAAAACTGTGAGTTTTTTTTCTCTCGATTGGCTTCAATGTGCCTAATTTGACTGGGCAATTTGTATACATATAAATTGGACACTGATTAATTTAGCTTACACAAAGGATCATTATAAAGGGGCTAACGAGATGGAATGAAATTTATTTATTACTAGCTGGATATTATTATAAATATTATTATTGATACCACCCGCGCTTCGCTACGGAGTGTTATTTTAATTTAATAAATTTCTAAACTACCATCAAGAAACATTTTAATTATTTTACTATGCGGGAATATCTATATTCTATTCTTCCCACTTATTTCTATTCCCCCTCCTCTTTGTTAAGATAAATTGCAAAAATATCCCAAATTTACCAATTCAAATACAAATTTGTTAATTCTTTCCCCTCCTAAATGAAAATATGACAAAACTGTACAAAGCAACAATTACTAATTACTGTACTCTTAAAGAGCTTTCCAGCAATATGCATCATAAGGGTATTCATAACATTGACCCCGAATGTGCCAAAATTTAAAATTCGAAAATTCATGTAGACAGTGACTTTTCCCTTGCTTTGAAAGTCAATAAATGTATGAAACATATGAACTTAAGCAATAAGGGAAAATTGTATAGCACCTAATAAAGCAGGTGTAGAGTATGTTGTGTGTGTTGTGTATGTAGAGTAGGTGTAGTTGTAAATTCCTTATTACCACAGTACTTAATTGATTACTTACTTTCCTTCTACATAAGTTCATACGTCTTCCCACAAATAGTTTAAAGTGTAATGAATACACAAGTTGATACATTGAAAACTTTTTTGTGAAATTTAAATCATATGCTATTTTAATTTTTTTTTTCTTTTTTTTAATTTTTTTTTACGCCATTTATAAATATTAGCAACAGCTGCTAAAATAACTTTTATTTAAAATAATAACATGCACGACACCAAATTATTAAGTTCTTGAGATTACTTAAAATACAAAAATACATTTATTTATTAAAAGAAATTTAATTAAATGTATTTCTGGGACTAAATTGTTCTGCATTTTTTCGTGCTGTCCATTCTTTATAAACTAGAAAAAAAAACTAACTTCAATAATAAAGCTAGTATAGAAAAACATCATAAAACAACTTGTCGAACAACTTTGCAAACATTTTATCAACTAGTTTTATTATTTAATTGCAGTATTCATCTGATGAGTGAAATTGATGGGCTATTAACAAGATGTAACGATGAATTTGATGCTTTAAATCATATCTAGATGAGACTGGTTCATCTGTCACTTGATTCCATCGCTTAATTTAATCTTAATAGAAACGAATTGACCAATTGTGTGAAATTTCAAGGGAAAAATGTCTTTATATTTGCACCAAACCATACATTTCAATACGATGTGATCTTTGACGTCTGATCTTTTTATNAAAATTTAAAATTCGAAAATTCATGTAGACAGTGACTTTTCCCTTGCTTTGAAAGTCAATTGGGCAAATTTTCATCGTGCATGTTCAATGTGCACCCGAGCTACAAGAATGATAAGAGACAGATAAATAGACAGACAGGCATATTATGTCCCCTCCCCCCATATTTGTGAGACCATTAACTATAAATATGTGTTCTCTGATGCCTGAAACAAATTTCTTTCTGAGATAAAAACATGTTTGTTCTTCTGAATAATCTAAATGCTTCCATTACCTTCAACAAGCTTATAATCAATGTTATCAGTTAATATACCTATAAAAAACTACTTTGATAATACATATTGCAGTACTTTATGCTTAATTGATAATATCCTATCAGGCATCAGGCTTAATCCGTAGGGTCAATGTTTCCATTATCAGTGGCTACTTGCATTGTTAATTCTTTCCCTCTCTTATTTATAAATTTTTTTATCTATTACATTTTAAATTAAAGTTTGTAATTCTTATAAAACCGGTTATGGCAGTTTTTTACTTATGTAGTTCTTTATTTAGTCTTAGATTGTATAGTTGTTAGAAATGGGTCTCTTTTTTACCGTTCGACAATAACTGACCTGTCTACTGAACAATCAGTTAAGCTCTTTTTTAAATCCGTTGTCTCTAACAAGGGACCTCATAAATAATTACTCCAACTAGTTCATATACTTGTTTTATTAGACATTTATAAGTTTAAACGTAATTATATCAATAATTATTATTATGCTATCAAAATTTAGGGCATATAGGAAATATAAATAAAGAAGAATTTAAAATTAACTAAATACTTATAAAATAACATTTTAAGTCATTAAGTTCTAAACGATATTATCAGTAATGGTATTTCTAAATTAATCACGAAATATTATAAGTTCATTATAATATAAATACGTTACTAATAAATTACTCAAATATATTACACAGTATCATAATTTGCTTAAATAACTTAATGAATGCTACTACATGTAAAAAAAGCACTTACTAAATTATGTATTATCAGTGTATACTTAAGATTAATCAATTAACTAACAATATTAACAGTATTTGACTCAAATATATTACACAGTATCATAATTTGCTTAAATAACTTAATGAATGCTACTACATGTAAAAAAAACACTTACTAAATTATGTATTATCAGTGTATACTTTAGATTAATCAATTAACTAACAATATTAACAGTATTTGATTTAAATAAAGCAAATACTAATCTATACTACTAGTGTATCATTTAAGTACTAAATGTAAATAAAGCACTTACTAAATTATTTATTGTCAGTGTTTACCTTAAATTAATAAACTACATTATCGGCATTTGATTTAAATAAAACAAATACTAATCTATATCACTAGTATTTCATTTTTGTACTAAATGTAAATAAAACACTTACTAAATTATATTATATTATCAGTGTTTACTTTAAATTAATAAACTAAATTATCGGTGTTTAGTTTAAAAAGCAAGCTAGTGTTTCTTTTAAATCATTAAGTACTCTATAAAAGTAGAATAATTATTATTTTAAATAATCACACATTATAAATATTATTATTATTGTTCATTTTAAATTAATTTTAGTTTATTTTAAATTAATTGCATAGAACTACGATATTTGTGTTTCTTATAATCATATTAATAGCTGAACAAATTAAATAATTTTTACTGTGGTATTTAAATCGTTATAAGTATAAATAAATGGGGCAATGAATAATTATGTTAAAATTACTGTTTTATTTTAAGTTGTTTTTTTATTGTTTATTGTTAGAATAGATACAAGTGTTTGAAAGTAACAGTAACCATTTATAAATGTAAATATTATTATATTAGTATTAAACATATTATTATTTATTATACTATTATAAGTATTAAAATCAATTTAAGCTAGTAAGATATGTCGAATTTCTACTAATAATAAGTACAAACAACTTATAATAAAGTTAATTATTTTAAAGTTAGATAAACATGTATTACTTGGGGTAGATGGTGGTTGAGTGGTCATGTTGGGACAGGTTGTGAAGTCTGTTTACGATATGTACATGTAGAAGCGAGTGCATGTCGAGTGCCAAAGTACATGAAGGGATGGAAACTGAACCATGCACTGGCTCAGATGGCACTGCCAAGTCTCTCAATCTTCTCCCACCCTAGCTCTTCCGAACTTCGTCTCACGCATGCGTCATTCTCATCTTCCACAATCGATATGTTATTTTGTTTGTTTTTTTGTTTTAATAATTTTATTTTTATTTTGACCTCTTTTACTTTGTAATGAAAAAGCTAAAAATAAATTATAGAGTTTTTTTTTTTTTTAAAGNCACCCTAGCTCTTCCGAACTTCGTCTCACGCATGCGTCATTCTCATCTTCCACAATCGATATGTTATTTTGTTTGTTTTTTTGTTTTAATAATTTTATTTTTATTTTGACCTCTTTTACTTTGTAATGAAAAAGCTAAAAATAAATTATAGATTTTTTTTTTTTTTTAAAGGAACCAATAATTGTAATATGCGTATGTGTAAATGTACATGTACATTCATACATTTTTATGTGTGTATATGTATATATTATATAATGCATGCATAATTGTTTTTATATGATTCTACATCTATGCTTATATTATAAAAATAAATAAACAATGAAATTAAGAAAAATTGTAAAGGCACTACTAATAAATAAAAATAAAGTGCTCTTTTAGTAATAGCCACTGCAAATTGCTGATTTAATTTAGTATATAAATTCAAATCATCGAGATTATTACTTTATAAATGCAAAATGCATATATGTACTTATTATAAAACCTATGTTATATTTTGTACTCTTTAAAATTGACAACATAGATCAATAAAATGGCATTATGATAAATAATTTATATATTGATAATCATTTTTTTATCTCGTTTACCTAGTTGCTTAATACCGAAGTTTAAATATAGCTGCTATATTGTCTGAAATTATGAAGAGTAAAAAAGAGAATAAATGTATAAAGCTATCTATTTCAAGTCCTTTCCTTTAAGAAGATCATACTATAGATTAGACATGTGCAATAGCTTACTGATGCGATTTTAAT
Source organism: Gerris buenoi (assembly GCA_001010745.2). Taxonomy (NCBI): domain Eukaryota; kingdom Metazoa; phylum Arthropoda; class Insecta; order Hemiptera; family Gerridae; genus Gerris; species Gerris buenoi. Next base: position 407,141 of record KZ651721.1, read on the forward strand.
ACAAAGATCGATTTGAAAAAATGCAAGATGCATTTAGCGTTTGATTAGCCCTTCAACTATGTCATGTCTGATAACAATGGTTATCAACCACGGGCGGCTGTAATGGTAACATTTTTATCATTTTTCTCGCGGGAAAATTACTTATAATGATATACCTTACTAGAAAAACGAAGAAAATATTTTTGTTTAAAATAAAGATGTTATTATTTATGATGTGTAAGTTTATTGTTTAAACAAAAAAATCATGTTAATATTTATTTCAGATATGGTTACGACGTAAACACACTTAGTTTGTAAATATTACTACATTCTGGATCAAATGAGATTTAGTGCGTTGACAGCGCGGAAAAGTCGAAAAAATGAGTTTACTTTAATTTACTTAAATTTCGATGACCTCATATAGTTGAACATTAGTTTACAGCCTATGTCAAATGAGTTTTAGTGCGTTGACAGCGCGGGAAAGTAGAAAGCCAATGAGAGGTCAAGAGTTTAAAATCGCGACCTTTCATTGGCTTTCTACTTTCCCTCACTTTTCCGTCAACGTACTAAAACTTCTTTACGACACAGACTGTAAACCAATGCTCAACTATATTATTCGAAATATATTGGTTCCAAGTTAGAATCACTTGTTATTTTTATTTTTCTATCTTCCGTTCATCGCAATGCTTTTAATCCAATACTGATATGTGGATCATTTCCTTTTCCTTAATATTAGTCAAATACATAAATGCAAAATCTATCACTTTATTATTAAAACCCTACAAATGGTAAATACTTAATGCATAGACCGTTTTGACCAATTGGTCCAACTACCATCAATAATCCTAAATGTTAGAGTTATGTTAAAGTAAGAATTTAACAATAGATTAACAAATTTAATCGGATAAAATTAGAAGGTGAAATATTGCAAAAGTGAGCTTTTTTTAATTCCTTAATAGACCCAACTACTCTTGAAAGGTGTTCTTCGATCTAGGAACTGCATTTCTTCATTTTGAGGGGATGTTGTAATGTACGACATATTCGTATTGCGGGTTTTCATGACAACATACCTACAAATTAATTTGTACTCTATCCTCAATTGAGGTCGTATTTAAAATATGATATTTTTATTGCTTCCAAGCTTACCGAAGGTAAAGAGCTATGTGATCGTTCTAAAGTACGAAACATGTTTAGGTTTCCGATTTAAAAAATTCCAAGGCAATTTTTGCGAACAACATAGTATTTTAAAAACTACTTGTCAGATTTTATTAAAATTTGGATGGTAGGTCATAATTGTTAGTTCCATATAAGATGCGCCCTGATGATCCTGATGCGCCCATTTGTTTCTCTTCAACATGCGCACAAACATACAAATATTTACACATGTATCTTCAAAAGTGCTTATCTAACTTTTATTAAATTTTTATGGTTCGTAGAAAGTAGTCTGAAGATAGCCCTAGATGAATTTCAACTGTCTGCGCTCTTTAAATTTTGCAGAATTAATACTTAATACATTTAAAATATCAAAACNATTATTATGCTATCAAAATTTAGGGCATATAGGAAATATGAATATCCTCCAGACTGTTGGCGAGTGTTTAGAACTAAAAACCTCAAGGAAATCCTAGAGGCTTTTTACGTGGGGAAATCCTCCTGACTGCGTTGGCGAGTGTTTAGAAGTAAAAACCTCAAGGAAATCCCGGAGGATCTTTCTGGGCAAATATTTTTGGAGGTATAGGGTCAAAAATTAACAGTAATTTTGTAGAAAAAATGTGTAGTAAGAAGTGCAATGAACTGTTATATGTAATATTATAAAACTTCACTACTATTACTGTTATTGTTATCTCGAACAGTTAATGTTTCACTGATTCTGTTCCGTTCTCTGTTTCTTTTTCCCCGTTTAATATTCTTTTTCCCGTTTAATTTTCCCCGTTTGACACTTAATATAAATTTTATTATTAAACTCAATGATTTCGCTGTTCCAGTTCTGGGTAATAATGTAAATTTCAAAAGGTTATGGTAAAAGAAAGCCAAACACGAAGTCAGCCTCGAAGATTTTTTTAAGNTCTAAGCAACTTTTGTTCTATAACTTTTTTTTTAAAGTTGATACTTTCCAAGTTATTAAGGATTGAAACTGTGCATTTTTCAATAAAAAAACGCATGTTTTTTTAACTGTTTTTCACGAATAACTTAAAAAGTTTTCATTTTATCAAAAAAATGAAGAAGATCAAAAATATAGCTAATAAAAAAACAAAGATATATGTTTTGTAAAAAACGTCTGTAAACCCGATACGAACTGAGTTATTACTTGTTGAATGACGGTTATTTTTCGAGAAACCCGAAATTGAATCCCTTCAACCTTGAATAACTTGAAAATGGTGGAGTTTTTGGGGAAAACTCAAAGGACAATTTTTGAAGAACATAAAAAACCCTNAGATTTTTTTAAGTTTATGTTGGGAAAGGTGATGGTTCGGTAAAGAAACTCCCTCAGTTCTTTCGGATGGATATCGTTGTGGAAATCCTCCCAAGCGTGGACGAGTGTTGGGAAGAGAAAAACCTCAAGGAAATCCCGGAGGCATTTTTCTTGAGGATTTCCTCTTGTCTTCGTATTTCCTCTTCGGCTGGGCCGCCTTTAAAAACTGTTGGTTCTACGTAAAAAATTCAAAGGAACATTTTTGCAGTAAATTTTGTCAGCTTCAATTTTTATGCATGCAAATTTTCGCAACGAAGGATAGTTTGGGAGGTATGAGTGATAAACTTAAGCTAAAGAAGGCCATACTCAAAGTCGGCCTCGAGGATTATTGAAATTTGTGTTCAAAGAAATGTGATGTTTTGAGTGTTGGGAAGAGAAAAACCTCAAGAAAATCCTAGAGGCTTTTTACGTGGGGAAATCCTCCTGACTGCGTTGGCGAGTGTTTATAAGAGAAAACCCTCAAGGAAATCCTAGAGGCTTTTTACGTGGGGAAATCCTCCAGACTGTTGGCGAGTGTTTAGAAGTAAAAACCTCAAGGAAATCCTAGAGGCTTTTTACGTGGGAAAATCCTCCTGACTGCGTTGGCGAGTGTTTATAAGAGAAAACCCTCAAGGAAATCCTAGAGGCTTTTTACGTGGGGAAATCCTCCAGACTGTTGGCGAGTGTTTAGAAGTAAAAACCTCAAGGAAATCCTAGAGGCTTTTTACGTGGGAAAATCCTCCTGACTGCGTTGGCGAGTGTTTAGAAGTAAAAACCTCAAGGAAATCCCGGAGGCTTTTTGATTGAGGATTTCTTCTTGTCTTCGTATTTCCTCTTCGGCCGCCATTATAAATTGTTAGTCCTATACGAAAAAATATAAAGGAATATTTTTGTAGGAAATTTTATCAGCTTCAATTTTTATGCATTCAAATTTTCGCAATGAGTGATTCTTTAGGAGATATGAGTGATAAACTGAAAAAGTCAACCTTATAGACCCTCTCCCACCAGTACTTTTTTTTCTTCATAGGGTAACAAGGAACAACTATGCCAATTTTCAAAACTGTGAGTTTTTTTTCTCTCGATTGGCTTCAATGTGCCTAATTTGACTGGGCAATTTGTATATGTATAAATTGGAAACTGATTAATTTAGCTTACACAAAGGATCATTATAAAGGGGCTAACGAGATGGAATGAAATTTATTTATTACTAGCTGGATATTATTATAAATATTATTATTGATACCACCCGCGCTTCGCTACGGAGTGTTATTTTAATTTAATAAATTTCTAAACTACCATCAAGAAACATTTTAATTATTTTACTATGCGGGAATATCTATATTCTATTCTTCCCACTTATTTCTATTCCCCCTCCTCTTTGTTAAGATAAATTGCAAAAATATCCCAAATTTACCAATTCAAATACAAATTTGTTAATTCTTTCCCCTCCTAAATGAAAATATGACAAAACTGTACAAAGCAACAATTACTAATTACTGTACTCTTAAAGAGCTNCACTTACTAAATTATGTATTATCAGTGTATACTTTAGATTAATCAATTAACTAACAATATTAACAGTATTTGATTTAAATAAAGCAAATACTAATCTATACTACTAGTGTATCATTTAAGTACTAAATGTAAATAAAGCACTTACTAAATTATTTATTATCAGTGTTTACCTTAAATTAATAAACTACATTATCGGCATTTGATTTAAATAAAACAAATACTAATCTATATCACTAGTATTTCATTTTTGTACTAAATGTAAATAAAACACTTACTAAATTATATTATATTATCAGTGTTTACTTTAAATTAATAAACTAAATTATCGGTGTTTAGTTTAAAAAGCAAGCTAGTGTTTCTTTTAAATCATTAAGTACTCTATAAAAGTAGAATAATTATTATTTTAAATAATCACACATTATAAATATTATTATTATTGTTCATTTTAAATTAATTTTAGTTTATTTTAAATTAATTGCATAGAACTACGATATTTGTGTTTCTTATAATCATATTAATAGCTGAACAAATTAAATAATTTTTACTGTGGTATTTAAATCGTTATAAGTATAAATAAATGGGGCAATGAATAATTATGTTAAAATTACTATGTTTTATTTTAAGTTGTTTTTTATTGTTTATTGTTAGAATAGATACAAGTGTTTGAAAGTAACAGTAACCATTTATAAATGTAAATATTATTATATTAGTATTAAACATATTATTATTTATTATACTATTATAAGTATTAAAATCAATTTAAGCTAGTAAGATATGTCGAATTTCTACTAATAATAAGTACAAACAACTTATAATAAAGTTAATTATTTTAAAGTTAGATAAACATGTATTACTTGGGGTAGATGGTGGTTGAGTGGTCATGTTGGGACAGGTTGTGAAGTCTGTTTACGATATGTACATGTAGAAGCGAGTGCATGTCGAGTGCCAAAGTACATGAAGGGATGGAAACTGAACCATGCACTGGCTCAGATGGCACTGCCAAGTCTCTCAATCTTCTCCCACCCTAGCTCTTCCGAACTTCGTCTCACGCATGCGTCATTCTCATCTTCCACAATCGATATGTTATTTTGTTTGTTTTTTTGTTTTAATAATTTTATTTTTATTTTGACCTCTTTTACTTTGTAATGAAAAAGCTAAAAATAAATTATAGATTTTTTTTTTTTTTTTTTAAAGGATAATTGTAATATGCGTATGTGTAAATGTACATGTACATACATACATTTTTA
>KZ651722.1:1863-22212 GCA_001010745.2 Gerris buenoi
AGATTTTTCTTACGTTCTAATAAGTTCCTTAAAAAAAATTACAAAAATTAAACTTTTCCCCTTCAATTATTATTATATATTTTTTTTGAAGTCTATTACTAATATTTTAAAAAAATCCTTAAGATTGCCTTTCTTAAATTCCTTAAGCTACTTATTTCATTCTAATTAGTAAATGGATTAAGTAAAGGATGTTTATTAAGGGGCGCATTTTTTTTATCTTGAGGGCGGGCGCTATCAGAGCTAGCTACGCCACTGGGTACAAATCAAAATCAGTAAATAAATTTAAGAGATAGCCTAAGAATAGTTTACATAAATAAAGATCATAACAAATGATCAACATATAATGACTAATGACAATGACACACACATACATTCTCTGATTCCTCTATAACCAGAATCATAATAGAATCTTTAGTATTTGTCAAAATCGGATTACAATCCATTCAATATCTTGGTTAAAATTAATCAAATCCAGTAATCATGAAGACACATTATCAAAAGATAATACAAACAAAAAAAAAAAAACATTCTTTATTTATTTATACCCACTTATTGTGTAATAATAATTCACGGCCAAAGGCCGATTTGAAGACTGTGTTACTAATTTATGAAATGTAATTGTTATATTGTTAAAATTGTATCAAGATATTTATGCAATAACTTATATTCTTTTATATGTTTCTTCAATAAATGACGATTGATTGATTGTGTAATAATGATAGTAATAATAATAATAATCTTACATTTAGGTAGAATTTACTAAACAAAATTATATATATAAATAAATTAATCATCTCTATATCTTTAAACGGTCTGCACTAGACACTTTCAAATGGATCTGGGCCATTTGATGACCCTCTAGTCTCCTATTAAATATCGATCATTATCTCACTTCATAAGGACCCTTAACTATGGGTATTCATTTTCTGTTTGCTCCTGGTGTAGTTACTACATTTGGGATCACAACTAAATTAACTTTTTGGTAGGTAGTGGGGGTCTTGTGCTTTGAATTGTAGTACTCATTACTAGCTAACTGGCTTTTAACCTTATAGATGCTGCAATATATTTAGCTGTGTCCACATTAAATACCTCGTTTTGATAAGAGAAATACTGTCTAATAGAATCAGTGACTTCTCCTCTCTGGTCAAAGCCAAACAAAAGTCTGGACGGTGTTGTCCCAGTAGATTTTCCCATTGAATTTAGAGCCAACTCAGCTCTTCATCCCATGTATTAGATTTGGTGACATAATTTTGATAGTGTGGGTACAATATCTCTGTTTACACACTCAACCTGTCCATTGGCCCTAGGTGTACCTGTCACAATCAGAATATGTTTAATGTCAAATTCAGCCATGAAATCTTTAAATTTAAGGAAGGTAAAAGAAGTTCTTCTATCCGAAATAATTCTGCTGGGCTCACTAAAGGAATTAAAATAATATTCAAAGTGTTTAATAATCTGGGAATAATCTGACAAATTTTGTAAAACCATATAAATAAATAAACTCTGGAATCTTTTTTCCAGCGGTCCTAAATGATCAGTGTGAATAGTATTTAGAGCTTAGTCACCTTAGGGAATACAATTTAGTTCATTCTCCGTTTACTTGTAGAGGAATACATTATGCACTTTAAACAATTTGAAATTAATTCTTTTACTTTTACTCTCTTTTTGGGAAACCAATAAGTTTGCATCAGATAATCTACGGTCTTTTCAAATCCTAGATGTTCTAATTCCGCATGACAATTTCTAATAACGTTCACCTCCATTGATGATGGTACATAATATAACAGTTGTTCTTCCTTCTTTTTATACACTAAACCATTTTTAGATTTTAAATCATTAATAATTTCAATAACTTTATTTTTCTCATTATAGGACATTCTCCAAGTGGATTAAAATAATAAGGTTGCTCATTTTTAAGATTTACTTTGACTTTATTATCAATTTTTGGTTGATCCGAGTGACTTGCTTCATAATAGTCTCATATAAAAAAAAATGTTCAATATATAATTTGGATATAGAATCTTCATATGGCTTATTATCTGAGTCAGTATTCATAATTTCGTGCTCGGCATCAAATTCAGAATCAATTTCAATATTTAAATCAGAGCCGGAAGTTATCAATCTAACACTAGGAAGAAAGACAAAATCATGCCCTAATATTGCGTTAAATTTCATAATCATGTCTAGTACTATATAAAAAGTTATAATTACATCAAAATTGTGAATCTTTATATTCTCGGTAAATTTTCCAATTATTTCTAATTGAGAGTCATGAAGACCTGCAAAAGATAAGTTATCAAAGTAAGCCATACAACAATTCTCGGGTACAATTTATTTTTAATAAGACTTATTGGAGATCCGTAGGGCCTTCATTACTTGTGTGATCCTAGTTCCTTCTATTCCATCTGTCAAAGTTAGCTTAAATGGTACTTCATAAATGGGTAGTGTTATATTTACCTCTGCTTCCATCTTTAAAGTTTGTCCCATATAATAGTTGCCTTATCAGGGACTAAGTTGGATCGGCACGACCGTTCTACGATGTGAAAGACACTGCTTAACTGTATTTGTCGTTAATGAGTTAATATGCGGGATTTTATCATCTAACCTCAAAGTAGTGGCACGTACAATCTGAATTTACCGAGCATATAAAGCAGGCACCTTTCACATTTGGGTTTGGTGCACTGAGCTGCGTTGTGTCCTTCCTTATTGCAGTTAAAACTAAAACAGCGTCGAGATGGTTCTGAGACTGCAGTACTAGTAGGCTGTAAAGCAGCTGAAGAAGGCTGGTGCGTAAAGTAGAAGAACGTTGGTTTCCCGCTCACCTTGTTGAATCAGAGTGTTTTTCTTTTTGAATACGAGTAATAAGTGATCGACAATGTGTATTCGGTTCACTGTTAAAAATGACTAATTATTGGCTAAATTGGATTGTACGTGCCATCAACAGGATTGTATCAACAGATTATATGTTGTTTATATACAGGAGTGTTGTTTTTCTACAGAAAATGAGCAGAGCACCACGAAGCGGCTATTGAAAATTCAAGGGTACACAAAATTAAGGTTTTTAATTTAATATGCGGGATTTTATCACCTAACCTCTAAGTGGTGGCACGTAAAATCCGAGTTTACCAATATGAATATCATATCAAGATCAAAATACAATCAAAATCAAAGTCCTCTGCCCTTTCACTCTCATACACAATTGTTAAACCAGAATCACCTGCACATAATATGTTACTTAATCCTATATATCAATTATCATTTGTTTGTAAATATATTATATTATGACTTGTGCATATATATTTATATATTTTAGATGGTGTATGCTGTTTTCTCATCCTGCAGATTTCACACCAGTGTGTACCACTGAGTTAGGAAGAATTGCTGTTCACCAGAATGAGTTTAAGAAAAGGAACGTAAAACTACTTGCACTTTCCTGCGACAAGCTTGATACCCACAAGGACTGGGTCAATGTAAGTAATTGCATCCATCAATAAATAAACATCCTCTGGTCACTTCATTCTGAGCCTTCCTCTTCCCCTCCCCCCTCCAGGTGTTCCATCCATTAATTTCTTTGTGACTAATCTAATCATCCATCCTGAACTGATGTCCCGAGTGAATCCTTCCTACTTTTATAAAGCAGGTTATGTCCATCTGTGTGTATAAGTTTTATAATTCCTCGTTGCTATCAATTCTCTAGGTGCCTTCTACAAAATCTAAAAAAGTAACTTTAGGCTTTCCTTGCCTTAATAAACAATTAAATTCTTTTAGACTAATTGTTAAAGAAAATATTAATAGAATAAATGTGAATTTTTAATCATATAATTTTATTTGATTTTTTTGCAGGACATTAAGTCATACTGCCGTGACATTCCCGGAGAGTTTCCTTACCCTATTGCATCAGATGAAAAGAGAGAACTGGCCATCAAGTTAGACATGTTGGATGAAGAGAACAAGGACAATGAAGACACAGCTATGACTGTCAGGGCTCTTTACATCATTTCACCTGATCACAAACTCAGGTTGTCCATGGTCTACCCAACATCAACTGGAAGAAATGTTGAGTATGTAAACAATCGATATGCACTTTAAATTAACATAGAGATAATTAACATATATATATATATGTCATTAAGATTAGTTAAATTCTCACTAAAAGTTTTAACTCTCTTTAAAATTATATCTGGTTGATACTCAAATTAAAGTTTAAAGCCTGATTTCCATTTATAAAATATTCTATTTTTTTATTTCTATAAGGTGGCTTACACACAGAAGAGAGGCAATAAAACCATTCCTTACAGGGGAGGTATGAGTCCGTGTCTCTTTGGTCTGAAAACAAAATTAGTTTTTCATAACAATGTAATGGATGGTTCAGTGAGGGGAGATGTCAGTGTCTTTTTTAGTGTCTCTAGTCACCTCTTTTATCCCATGTCATGTCTTTTCGGAGCAAAAGTCGGCTAACATTTTTATTTTATTCAAATCTAACATTGCACTTATAATTAAATTTTACAGTGAAGTTCTCAGAGTGATCGATTCTCTCCAACTCTGTGACAGGCTTAAAGTAGTTGCTACACCTGCCAACTGGACAGTAAGTTCTTAATTTTTATTTACTTGTATAATCTTATAGTAAAAACGTTTGGTTCATATGTTAGGAATTAAGTGAAATGGAGGTTAATAGTTCCAATTTAAATATATTTAGTTACCAAAATGATTAATATGAATACAGCAGTCTCTAGTCCGGACATCCGTATAATCTGGAGGCCAAAAACTAGAAAGAAGAAGAAGAAGAAGAAGAAAAAAAAACAGAACTAGAGCCTGATTATGAAAAATGTTATGATTATCTTATAAGGGTTTCTACTTTAATTGTCTTATTTTTTTTATGGTTTCTAGTTAGTTTACAGGTGTATATTCCTACATTCCGACACGAGGAATACCCGGTATTTTTGTTAAAAATAAACAGATTTAGAATAATTAAGAATAAGTAAGAACATTGATAAATCTATTTCGGTTCCATAGAATTGCAGGGCGGAAGATACAAAGATAGAGCATTCCAGGAAATAAAATTATACGTGACTGAGATGGGGAGAGGATTTTAAGAAACATGTAGCGGCAGCATAACGCAGTTCCATGAAATTTCGCCAAGCAGACAATGTCTAATGTCTCAACTTTTTGTAAAATGATTATTGTTCCTCGAATTTCATATAGGAACACAGCCTGTTTCTCAGGAAGTCCCTTCAATCCCTGCATCTGCTTAATAGATTACCATTTTATTTTAATTCATTTGATATTCGGACAGGTGACAGAAAAACACTTAACTTAAATAGTGTTACACCCACGTTGTACAAGCATGTTTTGGAGACTAATAGAAGTAATTTTTACGATAAAAACCTCGATTTTAATAGTTTTACCCTACAAAAGCTTGTTTTACAGACATTTTAAAAATGATTCCGTTTAATCCGGTCCCGTCAAACCCAGATTAGCGGGACTCTACTGTATAACATTTTTTAGACATAAGTACAAGTTTCTCTCAGTGAGAGAAACACATAAGGAAGGAGAGCAAACTCTTGAAATATACACGTATTTAGTGTTAATAAGACCACATTATTGACAATAAAAACTAATTTACTAAATTTTAGCAGTAAAAACAGTTAATTAAACTAATCTATTTTTTTTTAGCCTGGTACCAAAGTAATGATCCTGCCTGATGTTAAGGATGAAGATCTTCCGAAACTATTCCCTAAAGGAGTTGAAAAAATTTCGATGCCTTCAGGAGTGAACTACGTTAGAACTACCACAGACTACTAATTAGTTTTTTGGTAGCAAAAAACACCTTTATATAAACACATTATTATTTGAATCGAGAAAATGAGAATTGGAAAATAACAGGAAATGGTAAAAAAATTACTGATTTTTTTTTTTTTTTTTAAATAAAAATATTTTCAACAATTTTTTTTCCCCAAATTCATATTATATAGTTTAAGTATCTTAGTTAGTGACGCAATACACACAAAAAAAAAAAAAATAAAATAATAATAATGGCTAATTTAAGGATAGTAAACCTATTGTATCATATATTACTTGATTTAATACATCTACAAATTGTGATGAAATGGGACATGTTTGATTTCATTTCATTCTTATAATATAATAAACCATTAAAATTATTCATATTCACTCATAGAGATGATCCATTTATTATATTTCATCATCAGTATTAACAAGTAATCCAGGTACGTACTTCCAACTAAACAGATGCTAAAAGCCGTATGGATTTAGCTACAACACATAGCACTACACACCTATGGAATGTAGTGTATATTCTACTTAGGGAATGTCACATGATTATAATTATAAAATCATTATACTCATGATAATGTTGGATAAAATACTGTCTAACTCAAAATTAACCATTTAACCACTTTAAAGCCACAATGCAAGATAGGATATCCCTACGAGTCAACCCATGGAAGGTCCACGCACCAAGATAGGATATGTTTGAATGCCCCATTTGAGATCTGATGATGAGACTGGTGGCTTATCAAGTGTTAAAAGTGTTGAAACTATAATGACTGCAGACTAATAAAAACTCCATTAGGCACAGTTGAATCTTATAAAGTATATTGTCATGCCACACCAACCAACCCAAGTTACCAGCTAATCTTCTTTCACGGTAGCTAAAAGTAATAACCAGTACTTAGTTCAGTAAAGTAATTTCCCACACCAAATAAAATACATACTTACTAAGATTGGAAATGTTTCCAACTCCTTACATATGAGAATTTTTTTTTAAATTTTACCCAAACCAATTGGAAAATAGGGCATTCTCAGTAACCCAAAAGACAGCTTAAAAGCTTTAACTAGAGGGACTGATCACCGTATTTATAATGGAAGTCACTATGGTCACATTAGCCAAAGTTGAAGCATTTTAGTATGCTGCATATTATTGATGGACAGTACCAAATATTTTCTTGGGGAACAAGTGGATGTTAGTTTGTCTCTTGATAGACAACCACTTTGATTTGTAGAAATATTTGACTTAATACCCTATCAAGTGACAAACCATCACCACAAGCTATCTCCCACAAATGAACGTGCCAACTACAAATTGTTAAAGGACACCAAAAAATTAACTCATACAATTCTAGCTTGATGTAAGACAGTCTCGTTTAATCCACAGTCTCCAAGACTATTATAAGTGATAAAAATTTAAGGTGGCTAACCAATCAAATGTTTGTCTAATTGCACCATATTTAGTTAATTATCCACTTATGGGTGGGTTAACCAAGTAAATTAATACCCATTGATGTATTTAGTTGTCATTGACTAAACCTGTTATGTATGCTATTGGTGCAAGTAGCATGCCAATAGCATGAATGCTATTGGTTGGGCCATGGTATGTACTTATAGCCCTGCCATGTAGTTATTGCTACAAAACAACTCATTAACATACACTTTATTCTGTTATACGTTGCTTTAAGGCTTCCATTTGATTTCTTTTATGACTAGATCATTCCCACCAGTAAGGATGACAAGCTTAATTCCAGGCAAAGTAGATACACATTTAAAAAGCCATTAAGGGTTTAAGCGCATCCGATACAAACGGTTCCCCTCAGGAGACTTCAAGAATCATATAGGGTATATAGAATCGTAATAGAAGGGTACAAGAATCGTATAGTGTATATATGATTATGCCACTGCAAGTGGGGAAACCCTTGATGGAAAATACCTGCTCCATAAATATTTTTAGTAAATATATTATGAATATAACAATGGTGACTATGAAAGGTATTAACAAAGTTATGGTGGTTTTTAATATCACTCAATTTTTTAAACTACTCCAATTTTACATTGTAAATGAGTGTAAGTTCCTTTTTAAATGTAATACATGGGTTATATTGTAAGTATTTTTAATGCTCTTTCTAATGGTGAAAACCGCAACTCTAACTTTTTTTTGTTTTTGAGTTATAAAATTTAATTTGAGAAAACAACAATCAATCGAAAAAATTTATATTTCGAAATATCTCAAAAACTATTTAGAAATGCATAAGGGATATATACCTTTTTTCTGTTCATATTGGGCCATAAAATCAAGATTTCTTTTTTTGTCCCATTAAAACTGGGTCACCCTGTATAATTGACTTTCAAGTTTATCAGTATTTAGTCGCACCTCTGAGGAATCGCAACCATAACATCTTTCACAATGATATTATTCACAAACCCAGGACTGGCAGTTTCCAGGAAAGTCTTAGAATAAGTCTTAAATCCAGACCAACTTATATTTTGTGTTCTTTGCCGCCTTACCTCTAGGATACGTTTTCAATTAAATTTAATACTAGCTATTTTATTCTCTTCTTGTATTCTCCTTCTTTCCGCTATTTAAACCTATGTTCCCATAAAGGGTTTAGATTCCTTTATCATGAAGGGGAAATCCACTTGGCACTAACTGTCATAAATGGGTCCTTTATGATAGGGACACAGTGAGTCCTCGTATCTTTAAAAGTGGGGTTTTAAAGATATTATAGTCAAAATGACCAGAAAAAAAATTGATTAACCTAGTAAACCCTCTTAAATGTAGAAAATGTTTAATAACTTGTGTTGTCAGGGACAAATTTTGGTTTTTTATAATTCTAAATTTCTAGTATTTTATTTATTTTATGTAACTTGTTTTACTTGTTTATAAAATTATTAATTTAAAATTGGAAAATAAAATATAGTTAGTCATTAGTGAGATGAGCAAAAGAAAAAAAAATAGTTTTGTTTCTTTATAGAATAGACTCAATACCTAGTATCTTAGAAGTGGTCCGAATACAACTTGAAACACTCATACTTTACTATGTAAAATCTTATCCTAGTAAATTTGAGCAGTTAAAGCATGTATCATCATTATTTTAGGAATCCTAAAAATCATAAAACAAGTGCGTTTCTAGAAAATAATGTTTAAATAAAAAATGCCAAGAAAAATATTAACGTAAAAGGAGAAAATCAGTTTTCTTAGATTCAAAGTTTCACAGTCCCAACACACACAAAACACAATATATAACATAAGAGAAAAAGGAAGATAAATTTAGAAAAATAAATTAACAGTAAAAATGTTTAATACATAGAAAAATAAGTACACTTTGTAATATAAGTAAGTTATAACAATTTAAAAAAAAATAATGAAAACATTTTAATTGGCAAACAAACTCATTATGTGATGACCACCAAATGCAAGAAATATTACACAAGTGCATACATACTTTTATTAACTATATCATATATTATGCTTCTCATAAAAAGTAAAGTACCCCCGCCCTAACGAGATTTGCTTATTTAAAATATGTGTTTTTTTTTAATAATAAAATAAAAATCTCAAATGCAATATGCACAACAAAAAAAGCAGTCTTATTAAAGAATGTTTTGTAGAGAAAAAAGAAACATAAAGATTATTGTGGCAGAAAATTAATAGTATTTTGGGGTATTTTACACATTATAAATGTCATTAAAATACTGTCACAAATATATTATTAAATATAAGAAACATGAAAACAAATAATATAAATGGGTATAAGATATTACTTAAAGAAATCCTTAGTCACACGGATGTAACCTTTACCTGAAGGAACATCAACCTGATTCCATCCTTTAGGGAATTTTTCTTTTGCTTCAGAGTCAGATAATGTTGGTAGCACCATGCACTCATCACCTTCCTGTAATAGAATAAAGGTAAAATATATATAATACAGAGTAAAACACATCTGCTAATTAATGTGGCACATAGTATCCTTGTATCCTATCACTGGACGAATCGAAGTCACACGACTGAAGCATAGAAGGTAGATTTCAAAATATGAGTGTTAGTTATAGAATATTGAAATCACTACTCCATTAAAATACCAATGAACATACATTTAAGTCCCTTTTCCAGGAAAAACCTAGTTTCTGAGTTAATTTGACACAAATATGGATAGAATGGAGGAAGAGTTTTCCTGAGGTAGCCATTATTATTATTTTTTTTTTTTTATATTTACCTGCCAGTCTACAGGGGTGGCAACTTGTTTTTGATCAGTCAGCTGCAGAGAATCAACAACCCTTAGGATCTCCCTGAAAAATAAAATAAATTACAATTGAGGATAAATTATTATTTATATTAATAAATGTATATTAAGTAAAAATAATAATTTAGATTACTCCGATGCAACTTTTCAAATGCAAATTTTCCCTGGAGATTGGGTGATTTTTATCTATCTTTGATCTCTTTTCTCTTTAGTAAAATTATTAAGAATTTGTACTTTACAGTGTGGTTTATTTATCTCAACTTACTTAATAATTTTTAATAATGATTTAGAATAATGCATTGATTCAGATAACTTTGTTAGTCCAATGAAACCTGTTGAGGGTTCGAATAAGAACACAATTTAAAAACGAATGTGTATATTAACATAGAGCGAATAAAACAGAAAGAATTTGTGAACTGATAGATTGAGTGTAAGGAACCGACTGGTCCTAACCAAGGCAGACGGCAGGGCAATCAGACCAGGAGGGGGAACGACCGACCCGCACTCTCGTAGCCGAACTAAGACACTACAAGTCTTAACAATATTATTGACATTTTACAATTTGTTTGAAATTTTTAAGTGCATCCTAAGGGTAGATATCGTCTGGAGTGACACATATATACAAATATACATACATACATAAAAAAGTGTTAAAATTTAGGGATCGATTCAGAATGGTCTAAAATGGATTTCCATGGATTAAATTTTCCAAAAATTCGCATTAAAAAAACGTTGAAGCCGTTGCAATAGCTTTATTCTCTTCGAAAATTCACTTAAAGAATAGATATTGAATAAGAATNAATAAATAAATAAATATAAAAAAAAAATTATAATACAAGATAAATTTTGATAATAACAATGATAAAGTAGATTAATATTACTTATTTGAGTTTAGGAATAGAAAAAAAAGTAAAATAATAATAATATTAAAATGAGGTAACATAATTTAGGGGAAAAAGATATTTTAAGATAAGAGATCTCTAGGCCAACTCCTCTTCAAACGTCTTGGTGGGTTAGTTGGGATAAACTGAGAGGACAGAGGTTGTACAAGAGGATTTGGATGGTGGAATATGGATTCATAGAATTTTCTATATCGGGATAAGGTTAGATTTCAGACAAAGGGCACATTCAAGTCTTCATGGAGAGTGAGGTTAGAAACATAGCAAGGAGCATTGGTTATTTTTCTAAGAATTTTTGACTGCAGGATTAGATTAACATTTAAAGTGGAATTCTGGAGATTAGATTAACATTTAAAGTGGAATTCTGGAGATTAGATTAACATTAAAGTGTTTAATTAGATTAACATTTAATTTAATTAGATTAACATTTAAAGTGGAATACTTAATCTGGCAGTTATTTTCATCGCTTAAGATAAGCATTCCAATAATCAGTAATATAGATTAAATGAGCAAATGTTTAATTAAAAGATTGAATTAAAAGTGCTATAAATAATTAAAAATAATACTTTCTTTTTTTTTTACTTTGATCTCAAGAAATATAAACTATCTCCGTAACAAGAACTACTAAAGATTATACTTATTTTTAAAACTAAGAAAAACTTAGTAGGTACTTATAAAAAAAGAAAGATCACTTGCTAATAGAATTCAACTGGAGAATAGGTTTATACATTTATTTTTATTATTTTCTTAACTGACAAATAATAAGAGATTTGTATAATTAACCAATTGAATGCGTAATCCAATTCATGGACCTACCTTATTGACTGAATAAAACCTACACAATTTTAAAAGTTAATTAAAAAAAAAATGTTTGGATCTACTGTGAAAACAAATGTGAGTGGGCCTGACGGAGCCTTGCAAGATGGTTCTACTCGAGGCACGGAGAATAGAGCTACTGAGGGCTGAAAGGGAGGGCTTGGATCCACAGTGGATCCACCCGCATTGAATGGGTTAAAAAAAAATCTTTCATGCAAAAGGACTTTTTTTTATTAAACTAAAGGTGAAAAAATAATAATAGAAAAATAATATTACCAATAATTCCACCTTTAGTCTGATTAAAAATACATAGTCCAGTCCTTTTGCATAAAAGTTTGTTTTTTTATTACACTAAAGGTGGAACTACTAATAATAACATTTAATTGACTTTAATTAATATTTACATATTTGATCGCTAATGAAGCTCAGGCTCCCTGAGCGAAACCTTGGATAATAAATATGTAAACCACACCCCCCACGGACTTTTATTCCAACTAATCTCCTTCACTCTTATTAATAAGAACCATTTATATTAGACTAAAGGTGGAACTATTAATAATTATAGGTTGGATATTAATAAGGAGGAACTATTAATAACTTAAAATTAGCTAATACAACTACTCAATAACTACTATTAAAACTATTACAAAGAGGAGTTCATTTATAGAGATACACTAGTGTCCCAGCAACCACCTGATAAGGCAGCAATTTTCCCTTATAAATTCATTTTAAATATTTAATTTTATACCAGCTGTGACAATTTTTACCTATCGACACATCAATCAGACAAATTAAAAAATATAATATCAAGTAGATAAATAATTCTATTAGACAATAAAAATAAATTATAACCACGGGTATAAAAAAAACATACTTAAAATTTCTACCAGTTGTAGCAGGGTAAAGAATGGATAGCCGAAGTTTCTTGGCTGGGTCAATAACAAAGACAGCTCGGCATGTTACAGCAAGTCCTTCACTGTCCTTTTCAGATGGATCAATCATACCAAGTTGAACAGCCAAATCTCGGGATTCATCAGCAATAATAGGATATGGAAACTCTTCATTCACTTTAGAATAACTTTTAATGTCCTATAAGAAATTAAGAAAGGTCGCTTAGCAAATAAAATAATAAAATACCTGCCGAAACAACAAACTAACTTAAGCTTGATGTTTGTAATACTAAAAAAAACAGCATGGAAAGCTTGACTTCATAGAGTAGGGGCCTTTAACCAAGATTTTAAGAAATTTACTCATACTCAACATTTAGAAATTAATAAACAGCTTTAGAGTGGCCATCCTTGTGCAGCTAAAACAAACTTAATATTTAACCTTGAAGCTTTATTCAGAATTATGTTTAGTTTTATAAAATGGTTAGTTAGTTTTACAAATTAAATTATTACAGGTCCAGTTAATTTATTCTTAGCATTTACTTGAAACAAATGAAGAGCAATTTTTTTAAAATGAGACGCAAAGGTATAAAGTAATCAATTTATCTTTTTAAAGTTTCCACATTTTATGTATAAAGTATACCCAGTTTATTTGTTAAATATTAAGAATGATTAAGTAGTTCAAACAAGAGATGGAAAAAAGACTAAAGAAAATTTAAAAAGGAAAACATTAAAATGTATGTACTTAATTTAGAAGCTTAGTTAAATAAAAATTGAAATATTAAAAATAAAACTTTTTTCACTTAGCAATTAATATATTTGTTTAAAAAAAAGGAGGTAAGTAGAAGTACTAAAATTTATAATCCACTATTATACACATTAGTTAAATTATGACACATTATGTAAGTATTCATAAGATTATTACCACTAGAAGATTTATGTAATATACTAAGCAAATGTTGCTCTATTTGTAACATAAATTAGCTGAGACAACCATCAAAGTATATACAGTTGCACCTCCCTGCAACAAGATTGATGGTTCCATATATATATATATAATGCATTGATTCAGATAACTTTGTTAGTCCAATGAAACCTTTATTCAATATTTACAATAATCCAGCTTTAAAAATTTTGTAAATAAAATCTTTTAAGAGACTTACGCCGCCCCAAGACAATCAATATTATTGCAAAATATAAAAGGATGTGCAATAATATTGAGGGTCTGTAANATATATTTATATTTATACTTACATGTATCCACTTATCTACCACAGAAACAGGATCACAAGAGCATCCTATAACTTTGACGTTACGTTTCTTGAATTCTGGAATTAGTTGTGCCACTCGACCTAACTCGGTTGTACAGACTGGAGTAAAAGCATTAGGATGAGAAAATAGAATACCCCATCTATAAAAAGTAAACAAAACATATTGCTACAGTATTAACATACAGTCATTACCTAGCTCGTAATGTAGTGTGCTAAGTGGCAGGCCCCTCTTCCGAACAATTGGGTATAATATTTGTGAATCATTAAAATATCCCTGGTAAATCTCAGTTTGGTGGTGCTATATCTGGTTTCAAGTTTTTTTAACCACATTCAACCTCCTGACATAGTCATTAACCCCTTATTTTTTGATATCTTTAAATAAATAATATTCAATCAAACTTTCATAAAGTTACTCATAAAGGGGGCAAAAGTCAAACGGTAAGATTTTGGTGGGCATAGCTTTGGAGGAGAAGAGAGGGAACTGCACCTAATACTTCCAAGGCACTATTTAATTTATTTATTTTTGGCCCAAAAATATAAAGGAGATGAGAGCAACTTCTAGACACCTTGACATTGATATTAGCAAATATAAACATGGAGCATTGATAAAATATTTCATTTTCAATAATCTAAATAAAAGTAGGCTAATTCGTATTGTACGTGCCATCGAAATTCCTTCGAGTTTGACCTCTACCTGGTATATATACAGGAGGGTTGTTTCTTCAGGAAATAAGCGGAGCACCGCAAAGCGGCTATTGAAAATTCAAGGATACACAAAATTAAAGTTTTTATTTTAATATGCGCGATTTTATCCCCTAACCTTAAAGTGGTGGCACGTACAATCCGAATTTACCTAAAAGTATATAGATAAGACTGATTTTGTATTCCAACTAACTAAAATAGAAGAGAGTGGGAAGATTGGTAAAACCAATACAATGAAAAAGACAAAGCCGCAAAGCAGGGATATTATAAAAACTTTTACTTACTTCTTATAACTTAACTAAAATCTAAGGCATCCTTTACACTGTGAAATAGTATTCAACAAGTGATCAGAAATACCCTTTTTCCCACCGTATTTGACTCATATTATGACTATAAAACTTTTATATCAAGTACATAGGGAAAAACCTGGAAGATAAGCTGTAACATTCGACCATGATTGAATTACAAATATTGATCGAGATTTATTGGTGAAGCATGTCTTAATCTTAAATAATAATTGCTAAGATCCGGTGACTTAAAAACTAGGGTTATAAATGGAAACTTACGAGTCTCCTAGCCAGTCATGAAACTGAATTTTTCCTACGGTTGTTTCCACAGTAAAATTAGGAAAATCATCTCCCAGGTTCACCATCGTTGGAAATTTAACTTAACTTTAAAGCACTTGACAATACTTGAAATAGCGAAATCACAAGTTTAAAAAAAATCACCGATATACCGAATGAGAGGTAACAGGGTTGGTTTTTGGTTTATATACTGATTTTGCTTAAACAAAACTGATAAACCTTATCAGCTCTAGGTAATTTTGTTAATATTCAGATCAACACTGTTAAGATGTGATAAGAGTTATCAGCTACTTCAGATTATTGATGTTTGGTTTGTTTTTTAGATTTTGCTTATTTGCTCTTCGATAATCCTACAATCGGTTGAGTTATGTTATAGGGTGTCAAATTGTGGTTTATATCATCCCTATATAAAAGGGGAATTCGATTATTTTGTCTGTTTGTGTTCAAGGTAATTATGCTAATGATATGCATGCCCTTGTGAAGATGTCTTTGAAACTGAATTAATTCGTTGTGAGTTATCCTCATATTATTGTGATGCGTGCTTTATTATATTTTCAGACACAAGCATGTCCGGAGGTACGAATTTGGTGATCCCTGTCGTCTTGTGGGGAAAGAACCCACCCACCCATTGTGTATCTTGTGTTTACCTATCTAGGGATCAAAAGACACTGATCACTGGCTGTTACGATGGACAGATATGTCTATGGCAAGTGGAACCTGGATCTTTTAAGGTAATGTTTAAAACGTTACGATTGACAGCATTATTTACTACACATTTTAAAATAAGTGTCATTAATATTGATTGTCTCATCAGCCCTAATATCCAATTTTGCATGAGTATATTCGGAACAATAGTCCATGAAAACTTGAGCTTTCAGTACTTACAGCTTCTAATTTTTTGCTCCATAATAGTTCTTAATTTTCTTAATTACAGTATGTATGTTGAAAGAAGCGTCACGTTGACAGCACGGGAAAATTTTACACATTGTGGGGAGAGCCAATGAGAGCTCAAGATTTTGGCGGGCAGTAGGTTGAGCCAACTAGGTAAAAATAAAAATCTCTAGTGGAGGGGCGCGGCCTTCGGGATAACCGTTTAAAAAAGACCTAGTGGCTTTATTTTTACCCTCACATAGGTTGGCCAATCTGAGTGTCATCTGATTTCCCGCGCTGTCAACGTGACGCTTCTTTCGACATACATATTGTAAATGGTGAAAAATCTTTGTTTTCTAGTTCTTCTCCTGAGATGATATTTAAATTCAATAATAAGCATGTTGGTAAATAATTAAATTTCTATTCTTAACTTTAGAAATTGATTGCTAAAACCACAAATTCTATAAATGAGTTGCTTTGAGGTTTGAAGGAAAAAAATAAAAATAAACTACGTCTTCACACAAATTAGTTGGATTAACAAATAATCAATTTTGGCTACTTAATAGTCATCTTCAGGTTTTAAATTAGTTGTTCTCTTTAACATGGTATCGAAGTGAATGTTATTCACTTCAATAAATTATAATAAAATTATAATTACTATGTACAACGGGAGACAGACAGAGAAAAATAACTTTTGATTTTAATTTAAATTTAAATGTTCTGTAGTATGAATACTACCAAAAACTTAAAAATTGAATTTCGGTTAATTGATGTGATTATTATTATTATTGATGATATATTCACATGAATAATTATTCACTTTGATACCATATGTTACAGTGAACAAATAATTTAGAATCCGAAAATGTTATTAAGTTGCCAAAACCGGTTACTTGTCAAAAAAAATACTTTGAGTAAAGACCTAGCTTATTTTTATTTTTTCCTTTTTTAAGTGATGAGTGATAACATATTAAAATCAAATTCTGTTACTTGCTTCAATTTTGTCGAGTTGAATAATAAATTACAATCATCCTCTATCTAGAATACTTAAGTCTAATAAAGAATTTTATGTAACCTATTTTTGGCACTTCTTTAGATTGTTACTCCCTAATAAAAAAAAAACAGAGAAGAGTAACGATATAAAGAAGGTGTTCGGAATGTTCTTCTTTAGATTGTTACTCCTCTTATAAAAAACAGAAGTGTGATATTCCTTTGTTCCAAATTGGACATTAGATGAAATATCCATTTGCCATAATAGTTATTTAGTCTGTCATTTATATTCTAAAGAAACATAGAGGGTAACAATCTAAAGAAGTTCCCTTTTTCTTTTGTTTTTTAAGATGATACCAAGATGTCTTCTGGTTGGCCACACTGCTCCTATAATGTGTCTTTCGAAAGCCAGTGTTGTTCTTGACAATAACTATGTTGTCAGCTCTTCTGAAAATGGGTAAGCCACTTGCCATTTAGGTCTGTTTGTGTCAAGGAAGTTTTTTCTTTGTTTATCAGTGGACCTGCTCCTCTGCTCTCCTCTTGCAGTTCCATTGTAATTCTTTCTAGTTCTTCCAGAGTATTAACACAAAGTGTTTTGTTGCCTGCAAATCTAAGCAGTGAAAAAAAATCATCAATGCGTCTTTTAAATTGTTGCCCCACCCTACTCTTTGGATTATTCTCCTTATGACTTAAAACACACTTCCCCTCTATAATAAAAATACATGTGGTGTCACAGGACACCCGGTAGGAACAAAGTTCCTTACATTTTTCATTAAATATAAATTATAAAATCACACTGCCAAGTACGTATACATTGCTAACTACTTATACATGGCGGAGTTAGAAAAGAGACAAAATTAAAAGTAACAAACTGTTTACTTTTGAATTTTGAAGGCAAAATTAAAAGAAAACCATTATTTGTTTAATTAAAGCAAGCATCTTACTATAAATATATATTAAATATAAGAACAAAGTTGATCATGATGAGTTTATAGTGAAAGAGTATGTTTGTTAAAGGAGTTTGGATTGAAATAGGACTGTTTTCTACCTACCTGGTCAATTAATTTAAAATATTATAAAATACATCTCTACCCTACTCTACAGCTTGTGCTTGTATCAGGGTGAAATTTTACATGATTATATTTTATTTATTTACAAAACGAGTGACATTTTTGACATATATAACAAAAATAATCAAAGCAAGTCAAGTAACAGGCTTCCTTAATAACACTTTTTCCTGTCTTTTGAAGCTTACCTTTACACGAGCGTTGCGCGTGAACGCTTGGACGGATAACTTTTCCCACGAACTCAGCCTGGGCACTGGTAAAATGAATATTTGTACTAAATTTCATCTAACTCGGTGATCTTTTACTCAACTTATTGTCATCTGGAGATTTCGTGACGGATTTTGTGTGACGGTGATTTTGGTCTTTTTTTTTTTTTGGATTCACTCCCGGGCTCCAGAACGTGCCATAAGGAACTTCGTTCCAAAACTTGTCTGGCAAAAAGTGTTAAACTTGCAATAAAATAAAAAAGGGTTGTAAAATAAAACATAATTATATCGTCGTATGTGGATCCTTTAAGGGTAAAGTGTAAGAAGAAAACTCTCTAAATCATGTTTGTTCATAGCCAAAACGTTGCCAGAGTTTAACATGATTTAGAGAGTTTTCTTCTTACACTTTACCCTTAAAGGATCCACATACGACGATATAAATATTACTACAGGGTACACCTAGCAAAACTATAAATAAAACATAATGTTTGGTGTAGAGTTATAACTTCACATCTAGGCTAGAAATTGGCCTGTCATCCCTCATATATCTGTGTTATCTAATAAGACAAACAAATCAGCTTCATTATGCTTCTATAATAAATGAAGGTGTTTTGGCAATATTTTTATACTTCTTGCAGATACTTTTACTTTGAACCAGAAGTTTGACATTGTGATTAATTAATTAATTTATATTGAAATTTAAAATGTCTTTTGACTCTATCTTCCCATTCCAAATCTTTTAAAATTTTTTCACTTATTACATACATTACATTTTTTTAATTTTGTTTGAATGATTTTAAACTTTTTACTTTAGCGTAAACCTGATAAAAGTTTGGATTGATACAGTTATGTTTGTTTATTTTATTTTAATTATGTTGTGTGTAATATGCTACAGAGAAATGTGCACTTGGGATCTGGTTGATGGAAAATGTAAGGAGCTTGCTAAACTTCCATACGTACATACTAGCATTCAAGTAAAGATTTTTTTGTTTTATTAATACATTATTTTTAGTTAAGAATATATTTTTAATTAAAAGGTATAGAGTTTATTACTTTCATAGATACTTTTTAGAGATATTCCTTTGTTCCAAATTGGACATTAGATGAAATATCCATTTGCCATAATAGTTATTTAGTCTGTCATTTATATTCTAAAGAAACATAGAGGGTAACAATCTAAAGAAGTTCCCTTTTTCTTTTGTTTTTTAAGATGATACCAAGATGTCTTCTGGTTGGCCACACTGCTCCTATAATGTGTCTTTCGAAAGCCAGTGTTGTTCTTGACAATAACTATGTTGTCAGCTCTTCTGAAAATGGGTAAGCCACTTGCCATTTAGGTCTGTTTGTGTCAAGGAAGTTTTTTCTTTGTTTATCAGTAGACCTGCTCCTCTGCTCTCCTCTTGCAGTTCCATTGTAATTCTTTCTAGTTCTTCCAGAGTATTAACACAAAGTGTTTTGTTGCCTGCAAATCTAAGCAGTGAAAAAAAATCATCAATGCGTCTTTTAAATTGTTGCCCCACCCTACTCTTTGGATTATTCTCCTTATGACTTAAAACACACTTCCCCTCTATAATAAAAATACATGTGGTGTCACAGGACACCCGGTAGGAACAAAGTTCCTTACATTTTTCATTAAATATAAATTATAAAATCACACTGCCAAGTACGTATACATTGCTAACTACTTATACATGGCGGAGTTAGAAAAGAGACAAAATTAAAAGTAACAAACTGTTTACTTTTGAATTTTGAAGGCAAAATTAAAAGAAAATCATTATTTGTATAATTAAAGCAAGCATCTTACTATAAATATATATTAAATATAAGAACAAAGTTGATCATGATGAGTTTATAGTGAAAGAGTATGTTTGTTAAAGGAGTTTGGATTGAAATAGGACTGTTTTCTACCTACCTGGTCAATTAATTTAAAATATTATAAAATACATCTCTACCCTACTCTACAGCTTGTGCTTGTATCAGGGTGAAATTTTACATGATTATATTTTATTTATTTACAAAACGA
>KZ651722.1:53439-69143 GCA_001010745.2 Gerris buenoi
GAGGGATATGTCGCGCGCTTAGTTTTTCAAGGATTAAGAGTAATAATGAATACTAAAAATATCATAATGGCATTGAAGCTACTAAGGATGTGCCCTGCGAGGGCAACCTCTGGGGTATACTAGGCTTTCAAAGTATGGTCAATCTTTAGCGTCCTCTAGCGGCCAAACGAAAAAAGCTATTGAACTGGTTCTGGTTTTATTTTTTAGAAAATTTTCTCAGCTTTCTTTTTGATAAGAAGTAATTTTTCTCTAGGATGCGTCGTTTCGGAGTTATAAGCGAAAAACTTCTAAAATTTTATGGTTTTTCACCATTTTCATGGTGAAGCCATATCCGAATCTAGTCGATAACTGGATTTTCAGATTCAGCACCCCAAAAAACATAAAGATCCGTCGAGAAGAATTCTTCAGCAATTTTTTCCTGTTCAAACTTCCAAATGACTGGACTACAATAATATGATAGAGGGAGGGTATCTTCAAAGAAAATTAACTTATTCCTTAAATGAGTGGTGACTATCTTATCTTATTTTTTAAAGTTTTTCCAACCAAGCAATTATTATTATAAAATCAATTGGTTAATCGGTGAAAGCAGAAGTATAGATCTTTTATGTAGAGTTTTTTTTATTAAAGTGATTCAATTTTTTCATTACAATATCTCTTATACCACATTTATCCTCTACCTTATATGTTAGTATATGTTTTGTACTTTTATTTTTGTTAATACTTGTGCTTTGTTAAATTTTAGAAGAGTGATATAAAGCTGACGTCGTCGATATTTCTTCCTGCTCAAGGTAGACTTGTAGTTGGCCGAGAGGATGGTACTATAGTTATTGTCCCAGCTACACAGACTGTTCTTCTTCAACTTCTTCATGGAAGTCACCAACAGTATGATGGTAATATAATTTATGTTTAATAATTTTTTAATGGTTTTTGAAACTGGTAGAAAAATGCAAAGTTTTTTGCTGTCATTTATTTTTGTAAGTTGTTGTGATGATAGAGTCTTGAAGGTTTTAATGGCCATAGCTGTGGAAGCTTGTTATTAATTTATATTGCAATTTTTCTTGTGGTGATTACTGCTAGGAGGGGGTACTAACTAATTCAGTGGCTCAACAGCTCGTGAAGGGCCTAGGCCTGCTAAAGGGCTTCTACAAGTATTCATATAATGGACTAGCCTTCACCCCACACTCTGCGCGGGGTGAAGGCTAGGCTGCTGCACCAGTAAATATTTAATAACTTTGGTTATACTCAATATTTTTCGATGAAACCAAGCCTACAAATTGCACAACATGTTTGCACTCACCTCTGGAAAAAAAAAAAAAAATAATCGATTTCATTTAGCCAGTTTTGCTCCTATAAAGTCTGACTGAGGTGACAGACACACATACATACATACATACACAAAGAAAGTTAAGGCCGGATTCGGTTTTCGGGATGTATAAAACGAAAAAGTATCCAAAGAAATTTCAATTCTGACCAATGTACAGATAAAACTTTAATTTTATATATATAGATGATATGGGGTTAGTGTGTTGCTCCATCAGCTGCATAAAACTTATAGTCTGCAACCAGTCAGTCACCACTTCACATAGGGGGCAATTAGACAAGCTGATCTAGTCTCCTTACACACCCTGTCGGCCCGATAACCCGGTTGTGTAACTTGTGTTCCTGCTCACGTTTTGGGGGTGAAACCAGACAGGGCGGTTGAATGGAGATTCCACCCAGCATAGTGCCAGCATAGGGCTGGAACTTAGGGCTCCCTACTACTTTCCCCTTTGAACCGACGTTGTAATCCTCTTTACCAGACCCTATTTCCTTGTCTCCTTAAGGAAAAAGTGTAAATGCAATGCTCCAGGGATTGATCTCTATCTGCGTTCACCATTGATGAACTCGACTGATGCTGCTTAACCTTATTGATTGGCCAGTCCACCCTCTCCTATCCAAGGTACCAAGTGCTCCAATTTGGAGGGGTACATTCCCTAAAAAGTGGTTGTTTCATAATTCAACACATCTTGTATCCTTCATAATAAAATTAACATTTATTTAATGTTAATTTTTTTTTTCAGACTGGCCACCACATCAAATGCTTATGGGCCATGTGGGTCGAGTAAACTGCTTACTATATCCCCACCATGTTCATCCTCGTTATGATAAGTCACATCTTGTAAGTGGTGGAGTTGATTTTGCTGTGTGCCTGTGGGATCTCTATGCTGCCACTCTTCTTCACAGGTTTTGTGTACATGCTGGAGAGATCACCCAGCTGCTTGTACCTCCTATTAACTGCAGTGTAAGCATATATGTGCCATTAACTTTTACTAATTATTTTCCTTGTTATACTACGATTTAATCTTAATTTATACTCTAATATCCTTCACCCATGCTAGAAATCAATTACTATGTTTCCTATTATTATGTAGGTCAAGCGAAAAATCATTTTTTTGTAAAATCCACTGGGACACCGATATGAATTAGTAAAGATCACCAAATCCTTTAAATTAGATCTAAACACTTTAAAAGAGCAAATACTCTCCCCCCCCCCCAATATCTTACTTTTTAACATTTCAAATTAAATAAACCTTCATATACATTGGTGTTATTTACCATTGAAATTGGCATCTAACTTTTCAACTGCTGTGAAGTGATATATTTTAAAATAGTGAAATGGAGATGCCCAGGGCTTGTAAGTTAGTGGAATAGGATGCCTTGGCCCCCCTAACACGACTGTTGATTACAATTATCTTTTTTAACTATAAACTTATTAGGACTAACTATTTTCTTAATATTCAATTTATTTTTCGCTTTGTCACACAATGCCTAGTTATTATCAAATATTTTGACCTTTGTTAAAAGTTTCTTACATTTTTCAATTTAAAAAAAATTAAATCAAAAAGGTTGAAAATTTTACAATAAGGAACAAAATATAACTTTTTTTTTTTTAACTAGAAATGCTTTTTTTTAACACCTCTATTGGCACAAAAGAGCGAATTTATGATAGAGTGAGATAGACAGTTACAAATTCACCATGTGAGATTGAACCCTGTACGATTCTTCTCATTGTTAATGGAATGTTAAAATTATGTTACAGAACCGAGTACAGAAATCCATTTGCTGTGTTGCAAGTGATCACTCTGTTACTTTACTTAGTCTGCAAGAAAGAAAGTGCATAGTTTTAGCTAGCAGACATCTATTCCCTGTAGTGAACATTAAGTGGAGACCTCTTGATGACTTTATGATGGTCGGGTGCTCTGATGGAACAGTTTATGTTTGGCAAATGGAGACTGGTATGTTTAACTACTTAACATTATATGTACACATAATATACATAATATTGTTTCTTAGTTGACAAAATAAAAAAAAAAAAAAAAAAAAAAAAAAAAAAACAGAGGTCTACAAAGTAGATCAGGTTCTACTCTTTAAATCAATATCTACTTCCATTCCACCATTTTTAAAAAAAAAATAATTGAAACAAGTTCAGCTAGCTTTTTATTACTATAAAAGGAGAATCTTTCAGCAGTAGTAGTAGTTCATTAATAATTGTAATAACTTGGGTAAAAGTTAACTGATTCATTAGTAAACAACAATTTGATATACACATTTTTAGTATTAATTCTCAAGAAAAGCTGAGTTTTAGGTTTCAATTAACAAATTGAAACATTTGTGAAACCAACAGCAAACACACTGCTGAGAAATGACAAAAAGTCGCCTTATCCATTAAATTGTCTCTAAGGGCAGGTGCACTCAGGAGACTTCTGCATGCAGATTTTTCGCTACCTCAAAGGCTTATACAGTATATGGGAGTGTGCACACTGGAGGCAAAGACAGGTTTAAGACAAAAGAGTCTTCCAGCCTAGGAGATGTCCTAGCACATTTCTGTCCGCAGACACAAATCACAGCAATTTCCACGAGATCCAAAATGATGGGTATATGATATGCAATTGTCTTGCCTCCTGTGTGTAAAGCTGTAGCAACACAAGTGTGAAAAGGCAGACACAACGAAGACAGTTTGGGAACAGTCCGCAGACTGTTTTGTCTATAGTGTGCACCTGGCCTAAATGTTTTAAAAAGGAAAAACTTTTAATACTTTGTAAGTTTCGAAACTGAGATTGTGAAATACGTTACTTTGAAAGTTAAAGATATCACTCAAAAGTTAAACTGATCTGTACCGTCTGCATATTTCTTCTAGGGAATCTCTAGGCCTCTAGCCATCATGTTGGATCAACATCAACATGATGCCTAAATCTCTCAGTATCTCTCTAAATTATTTAGAGTCTTATTAAATCAAGCAAGAAGTAACATTTCCACTTGGTACAACCAGAAGTTTTGAGTTAATTAATTTATAATAAAGGTTTCAAAGATGCTGTCGGTACAGGGTTTATGATCATTAGCTAAGCTTCCCTTTTATTCAACAAACCATCCTAGTAGGGCACAAATAATCTTCAAGAGTATTTGTGGCTAGAAGAAATATGGAGAAGGTACAGATTAGTTTAACTTTTAATTGATTTCTTTAATTTTAAATCTGACTTATTTCTCATTCTTTGTTTTGCACTGAATAAAATAAATCAAGAAACAAGCTGGTTTAGAGTTGGAATTTTTTAAAATTTTTATTATTTGTTTTCAGCCCTTACTTGTAACAGATTTTAATTTACTGTGGAAGTTTTGTTTATTGTAGAATGCAATTTGAGCCTTCTTACAATTCATAAAACATATTTTTTTCAGAAGAAAATGTATACTTAGCAATGGTTTTTCTATTCTATTTCAGGGCACCTTGACAGAGTTTTGCACGGTATCAATGCTGAGGAAGTAATGAGTGCATGTGATGAGCATATTAGCTCAACAAGCGCTGGTGAGACTGGAATGTCTAATCCTGCTGTTCATTTCTTTAGAGGCCTCCGTCACAGGAATATTGCTGCAATTAGACATGCTACTCAAGTAACTATTTTATAATTTTTTTTTATCATTATGGAATAAGAGGAACTCCTTTAACTTTAATAGAATCGTACCTCAAATCAAGGTCTCAGGTCACTGTATTCCAGGGAGAGACAAGCTCTACTGAGCTTACAAAGCACGGGGTGCCTCAAGGCTCAGTACTTGGGCCCCTGTTGTTTATAATTTATATTAATGATCTGCCCGAATATGGTGCTTTGAGTCCGAGATTTGCGGACGATTCTACATTTGTTNTAAAACTTACAATATCTGAATCCGATACAGAGAAAGAGATGGGATTGTTGTTTCTATCTAGAACTTTGGTTCCTACAGGAGCATTTTCATCTACTGAACCCTCACTAGCTGATGCAGATATCTGGGGTGGACTGCTGTCCACAGGTTTCACGGTGATGAATAGCTTGGCCGTGGCAAATCTCCTTGCTTCACTAACTTCTTCAGCCTGGAATAAACAAACAGAGATATTTTATTTATTTGCAATATTTTGAGAGTCCTCAACGGCAAAACGCCACTAGAGAAGCACTCTTTTGAGGCATAAATAACAAAGATTAGTACAAAAACAATCTTAAAGTAAACATCTAGATTTAAACAATCAAGTAATAACAATTAAAAAAATAAGAATAATAAGATATAAGTACAAAAATAAAAGCTATAATAATAATGATAACGGCACATATAGAATTTAATATAAAAGATATAAATAATTTTCGGTAAAAAAAGTAAAATGAACAATTATTTTAAAATCACAAGAAGTTAAAAATTAGTCATAACATGTAAAATTTTAAGTAGATAAGGAAAAAGTAATAAAAATAATTTTTAATTTACAGTAATGAAAGTAACATTACATTACTGTTACACATGAACTGGGTGTGCAGGATGTGTACCATGATTGACTATTACATTAAGTTGTGTAATTAGTTTACTGTGTAGGAGGTTGTATATATTCATTTACCTTCTGATAAATGAATAAATACAAATAATGTATGTGAATTTAAATTAATATATTCTCTGTAAAAGCATTCTAGAAGTTAAAGCTAAACAAATTGTCTTGCCAGTTATGCTGTCATGTCAAATCCTAATGCCTTAGCAAACTAAATCAAATAATATACCCACAAAATTAAAATTAAATTAAATTACCTTGACAACGATTTCAAATTTCTTTATGGATGACGAGTCAACGGGTTTAATCTGTTTGACTACACCTGTAGATGGATTGATCTCAAAGAACTGAGTGAAGGAAGGTGGACTTCCCGAGAGTAACGAGTAGGCGATAGGAGAGTTTAAAGAATCCATATCAACTGCTTGTATCTTCTCCGGACTGATTGCAAGAACACCTGATAGAATACCACTAGATACCTGTAACAACAATCATTATAATAAATCACTAATTTAAAAATAATTAATCTTTTAGGGGATTGCCATACTCATAGTTTTTTATACTAATTAATTTTTTTTTATAGTGATTTTCAATTTTAAAACATAATCCTTTTATATTATGATCTCAAAAGTAACAAACTTTGAAAATATGTTGATCACAAAAAAATATATAAGTATAAATATAGATCTAGAAGTCTCAAAAAGAGCACAGTAAAGTGGTTAGTTTACTTGCACTTGGAAGGTAATGTATCTGGCCATTGTACAAAGAAAGTGCACATCTTAATATCATAGGTGGTCTTTTATATATACCTCGAATATACTTTATATGAGGTGTTCCAAATACAAAGGGTGAACTCAACATCCAACATTTTTTTTTAATTCCTTGCCATCGTCTGGGGCCTAAGATTTAGCCTGTTTAGTTTTTGTGTTGAGTTCGCCTTTAATTCCACTAAAAATTACTGTTTAAACTTAAAGGAGAGGCTTGAACCATCCATAAGGGGGCGGATATGAAGGGCGTCCCTCGCCCTGCACAGTCCGCGATTCATTGATGCAATTCAGACTATCTTGTCACGGGATTGAACCTCAAGTTGCCTCGACTTATTGTTAGCTGAGCGAGCGCCTTAAGACGCTCGGCCACCCTGGCTCCGTGATTATTACTGCATATAATTTTATTTTAGCATTTCAAAGAAATTGTGACAATCATGTTAGTGAGAGGGCATTCTTTAAATAAGTATACGGCTGTCATCTTGAATCAAAATGGTTGATCAGAAAACCTTTTTACTTAAATCCATATTTGGTTGCTGCTCCCTTTAATTTTTAATGATTTTTTTTTATTGTGTCTTCAGGGGTGTTTTAATAAGAACTAAGTTTTTTGCAATGTTTTATCCCCATTTTTTAACAAGAGCTTTTTTCATGAAAAGAAGCTAAATTTAAAGATTCTTGTGAAATGTGATTTTGATGTCCCATTTTGCACAGAAATAGCCCCTGTTTAAAATCAGATTATAGAAACCTTACAAAAAATTTTTAACATCTTTAAACAAAGCTTCTGTCTAAATTTAAAGGTTACAATTTTTAAAAATACCTTTTAAAAAGGTTACAAGTTTTACAATAATAAATATACTATGATAAATATATTAAACTTAACCGTACAGAAACCGGCCATTATCGCCTCACGTACTTATGTGAAGCGCACCTTACTTGTTATTAATTTATGTTATGATATGTAATGTTCTCTCGTTTAATGAACTTCATTATTTAAATGTTTTTTTAGAGAGGTCTTCATCAGCTACAACAATTGCATCATCAAAGTCACGCAGATGGCGGAGTTGATACCAAAGCCCGCGCTTTTCCTCTCATGATTCAAGGACTAAGGACAAACCCTAAGGACCCTGAGAGCCACATCCTTTGCTTTGATGTCGAAGCCCTTATAGGTATTAACAATCAATACCATTATCCTTTCCCTGAGAGAGTGATAGTTAATTTCAACATTCCTAAAACTCCTAGTCCATCTCCCACTCGCAGCCCTATTCAATCCAACCCTCCAACCCAGCCAAGTCCTCAGCCTTCAAACACTTCATGCTAAACAAATATTCCATGGAATATTAGTTTCCCATAGTTAGTGTTAGGAAATAATAGTTTTTAGAATATTTAGTATTGTCTATAAGTATTTAACCATACTAATTATTTTAATTGGTGGTAGTTATTTATATTTTATAATTTTATTCAATTATTTTCAATCTTAAGTCAAAAATGTATTATACATTTATAATATAAACATTTTGCAACATTTGCTCTTCTTATTTTCAAATCTTTTTCGCTTTTTTTAAAATTTTAATTGGTCACAATAAATTCTTATGAAAAGCCATATGGCTATTTTAAACTTCTTCGTCCAGAATTACTAATTATTAGTTTAGAAGGATAGTTTTATAAAATAGTCGTCTAATAATGTTAAACTTTCAATTTTGACAGATAGATTCTTTAAAAAATCTTCTTACCAATTTTAGTAAACTTTTATTTCATTTCTTAAAATTTTTACATTCCAACCTCACCAATAAATATGAAAGTATAAGCCTTTTTTTCTAGTCTTTTTCTAGGGTTTCTAGTCTAAACTAAAGAATATTTGTTTGATCCGTTTTAACCAATATTCATTTCTCATATATAAATGTATTCTCTCTACCAAAGCAAAAGTTCACAAATTAAGTTTTATCATTAAATAATCTAAAACCTTTCAGTTTATTTATTTAAATTATTTATTGTTTCTTCTCCTATTATTATTTATTTTATTTTAATCAAATCATTCAGTTATCCTCTCTAGTCATAGATTTATTTGCTATTAAAGTGTTTCCACTCAATATTTCAAGGTATTAAACAGTATTAAGGTATTTAAATTAACATTAATAAGAACCCAAATGAAACAATATCCATAAATATATATTTTAAGTAGAAATTAGATTAAATTATGCTGGCGATATAATTTTTATAACTAACATTACAAAATTTACAAATAGTTCTGCAAAATTAATGTAGAAAGGAATTTCTGTTTTATTTTTCTCTTAAAATACATTACATTCCAAACGTTTATTACTCAAATATACCTAAGTTACCAAAGTTATCCTATATATATATTACCTTTCTAGTTACACTCTTCCTTTTTCCCTGTAAAATTGTGCATGTGATAACTAACTCGGCATGTTCACTTATTACAATGTAGATAGATAGGTATGCAATTTTATATTTGGTTTTATTATCTAATTTAATATTGCATGTTTTGCATTAGCTTATTACATGCATATTAATTTGATTGTATTTATTGGGTTTTGATTTATATTATTATTTATTTTTTTCACAGTATTATAGAATATTTTTATTTATTATTCCCAACATTATGTTTTGTTTTCAGTTTTAAATTAATATTTTTTGGCATTATGAAGTTTTGTGAATTGTTTTTTTTTTGTTTTTTTATTAATATGATCATTTTCTTGGTTGTTCAAATCCAGCTAGGTAATTCAATTGATACTGGTTGATAAAAAAAAAGGGCTAAACTATAGAACACCCTTCTGTTAAACGTCACTCAAAAGAAATGTTCCATTTGTCCAAAAAATAATTCAGACAGAGGAATATTATTTTTACAGTTTTTTGTCTAGAAGTGATCATTTCCTTTAGTCTAGTTTCCTTTAGTAGTAGTAATAAGGCCTCCATGTTCTATAGATTTACCAGAAAAAATTTTTATAAACAGATATTATTGTTAAAAATGTAAGTTTAATTAACAGAGGATAAAAATATTAGATAATATTGTCTGTAATTTGGTCCGTATGAAAAAAAAAATAAATAAATAAAAATAAAGTTTAATTTATGGTTCTTCTTTTATCAATAATCAGGCTAGATTTTTTGGTCAGCAATTTACTCTTCTGTCAAATTTGTATTCTTTAGTAATATTTTGAGATATATGTAAACGAAAATGGGAAAAGTACATTCAAAAGTACTTCAACAAGTTATAAACCTGCTTTTCATATTATCAGGGCCTGTAGGCAAAATTGAGGACTCTAAAACATTCCTGCACTTGTAAGTCACCTGATCTCTGAAAGTACCCTACAAAAAAATGGATTAGGCTAGGCACTTTAGATTGTATTAAAACAATCAATATGCACTCAATGGCGTTTGTTTTAATTAATTATACATTTTTCAAAAGTTATACCTTAAAAAAAAAAACAACAGCTTTGAAATGGTTGCCATCTTGAAAAGGCAGGGCCGATAATATGCTGGTTAATGAACTCATCCGATTATGCTGGTTAATGAATTCGTCCGATTATGCTGGTTAATGAACTCATCCCATTATGGTTATCAAACTTGTCCGATTTCTTTAACTCCCTAAGAACCCTTTGTGTGAGCTGAAAAACAACTTGGCCGATTTATTTTATAAATGTTACTGTAGTTATTCCTGAATTAGCACTGACGATGCCTATTAATAAATAAAACTGCTTTGATAAATAAACAGGTATTATTTTACGTGGTGAGACGGTTTATTTGAATCCATCCATGATAAATAGTAAAAATGGAAATTTTCCCCATAGGAATCAGGGTCCATAGAACAGTAATAACAACTATTTGTATTATGCACAAACCAGGTATGGCAATTATATTTTTAATGTGTGAATGGTTCACCTATGTTAAACTAGTAAATTTTTATGCATAGGCTTCTGCTGGTAGACTTGTAATATACAGCTTGATTTTCCGTTGAAGTCTGCGTCAAAAGGGTTTGAAGTCCGACATTTTCAGGGTTGTGGTGCATTGTGATGTTGACTTAAAGCAAACACAAGATATACTAACGACTGAAGAGAAGATCTTTCTAGACCGTAGATTATACCTAGATTTTCCAGAGGTTTCTTTACTGGGGGTAATCCTTTGTTGGCATGATGCAATCAGGCAGGTACTACCTTCGTCAGTGTTACTTTTTTGCATTGATTGATTTGTTCCTTAATTGCATCATCCCGACAAAGGATTTCCCCCAGTAAAGAAACCCCTGGGAAATCCAGGGATAATCTATGGCCTATCTATACGCCAATCTTCTCTCCAGTCGTTAGTATATCTTGTGGTTGCTCCGAGTCAACTTCACAATGCACCCCAACCCTGAAGATGCTTCCAGTTCTGGAAGCAAAACGTCGGACTTCAAAATACTTTATGAAGCAGATTTCACTAGAAAACCAAGCTGTTTATTAGTAAATTTTGGAATACATCTTGCATTTTCAGTGAGTTATTGAACTATGGTTTAATTATTTTGATGAATTCCTTTTGATTTTTGGTAATTAAATAAATATTTGCATAATTTATCTTTTCAATGCATTTAAACATTTCACATACTTCTGCTGTCACAATAACATTTATTTAGAATTACGTTTCATAATTCTGTTATTTTAAACAATATACCCTAGTTGAAATGTTTATTTTAATGTTATCCCCTTTTATTAATTGAAAATCTCTACAAACCTTTGGTAGAATCCCATGTACATTTTTATTTTAATGAGTGAACGAAGTGTTTTTTTCATTATTTATTGTATATTTTTGTATTTTATGGTTATTATTTTTAGTCTCGTTAGTGTTCTCTTGCTTCAAAAGAATCATATATCCATAAATTTGTTTTATTTAGTTTTAAATGTATTAATTATTAATTTTTCATAATTATTTTCTTGTAATTTATGTTATGAATTTTAAAATGTTTTTTAAAAAATTATGTATTCAGTACCTGGCTTTCAAATGCATGTTAATTTTAATTTTAAAATTTATTTTCTTTACTATAACACAGCTTCACAGCACAATTAGCAAATAATTACTTATTTATAGTTGGAGTTATTAATTACTGAAGTGTCAATATATGTAGAGATACTTTGATAACTTAGTTTTATTGGTTGGCTATTCATTATTATTATTTTTTTTTATTTTTTTATTTTTTTTTTTTTCATTTGTAAAATTTCATTGAATTAGTAATTTTAAGAGGGATTGAGGTTTGATGTTCTCATTAATTCCATCTTCAAAATATTGGGATTCTTTTACTTTTAATATTAAGATTTAATAGAGAAAATTGAAAAATACTAGGATTAATCCCTAAAAAATAATTTACGCAAATTTACTGAAAAATCAAATATTAAATGAGAAATATTGTCACTGCTTTGTACACTTTTTACATGCACTCTGCCTCATCATGGAACCGTTTTTTTTTTACATGTGTTTGGTTCCTTTCTTTTACTATTTAAGATTGTTTGTTGACAGTTTTAACATTGTAATATTTTTTTTTAAACCGAGACCTTAGAGTCAATAATGATTCCAGTTACCGTAAAATCTCGCGTATAATACGCACCCGTGTATAATACGCAGGCCAAATTTTGAGCTATAATTTGGGGAAAATTAAATATTCGCGTATAATACGCACCCGACTTTTCCGTCAAATTTTAGGAAAAAAGTAGTTTATAATACGCATCTAGAGTCTAGAGTGATATATTTTGCACATTTTGCGTGTAATTTTCAATATTTATAGCGTAATATTTTTACTTGAAAGGTCAGNTCACATTAGCCAGTATGTAAAACATGTATGATTATATAATAATTATTTTCGATTATGAGTTACATTTGTTTCTTACAGGGGGTATTTAACTACATTTTCTGGTCATTTTGGGTAGTTTGCATGATTTATTGTATTGGTTTTGTCTAAAAAAAAAAAAAAAAAATATACTCACTGATGGAAGTAAAACTTTGTTAAGGGCTTGGAAATCCAATCTACATTTATAATTATAAATTACATAAGCTTACTGGGTGCAAAAGCAGAAGCTTTAGTCCGGCTCAATTTTGCTGGGATGAGTGCAGAAAAGACTAACTTATAATGTTAGTAAAGAACTGTCCAAGAAATTTTTTACCAATTGAAACCAGCTTATTTTGTACTCATAATTATGTCCCATTTTAATATAAAAAAATCCCTAAATTTAAATCTTATAATAGCAGTAGTGAAATATACTTTTAATAATAATAGGTAAAACATATTTTTAAATATTTTACTAATTGTGGTGTGATCAAATTTGAATTTTTTATTATTTTATTTATCTGAGAAAAATAAGTAATTATAATTCCGTATTCAATTATAATTTGTAAGACTGTTTTACAAAGTCAAGTCAATAAAAATACCTAATTTTTTACCTAAAATAATAATAATAATTAGATTATTTTATTTTAATTTTAAGCCTGTTATTAGTTTTTATTGTTTATTTATTTTATAGTTTATTGCATGGTAGTTACCTTAGTTGAAATATAACATCACTGAATTAAATAAAGATTCTATTTGTTGTTTTAATTTCTGTTTTATTTTATTTTATAAAAACCTTTTTAGGATTAGTGTGATTTCAAAAAACTGTTGATTTTTTTAGTTTTAATAG
The DNA here is from genome assembly GCA_001010745.2 of Gerris buenoi. NCBI lineage: Eukaryota > Metazoa > Arthropoda > Insecta > Hemiptera > Gerridae > Gerris > Gerris buenoi. Next base: position 66,669 of record KZ651722.1, read on the forward strand.
AATAATTTCGTTATTTAATAGATTTTGTAGTTGTTTGTTAGTTTTTCTAGTATGCCTATAGTTTTATTTTCAAATGACAGTTTGAGAAAAATTGTCCGAATTACACATTCTATACATTTTTCTTTTCTTCGCTTTATGGATGTATTTAATGCAATGTTTGATAAACAGCACTAACTAATAGACACTTTAACTGTACCTAATTTCCTTGATTACTTTAAGGTATATATGTGTGGATGTATTATTATTATATATTTTGTTTTACTATTTATTGGCTAAAAAATATGATTAATGATTAAGTTTAAACCCCCTTTTTTCAAAACATTGTGTTTTGAGGAAAAAAATCAACAGTTTTCTCTATAGTATTAGATTGTTCAGGTCCATTTTTTAAGTTTTTCTCATTTAGCTATATTTTGTCTCCTCTTAATGCATCTTCAGACCTGTTAACATTTTTTTACTAAACACTCAACATTCCTCCTCTTCATTATAAGGAAACAAAATAGTAGTTCCTGACAAAAACACATACTTACTTCCCAATATTCCCAACCTGTGAATTATTTTTTAGATATGACATTTTTCTTTGTAAGGAGTAAAATCAATGTTTATTTAGTGTTGTAAAAAAATTAATATTAATTTTTCACAGATAAGACTTGGTTATTGATATAAAGAGGAGACTTGCATAGTTAGAGGTTTTGAGCTTTATTAAGAAAAGTTTAACAGATCTGAAAATGACGCAAAATATTTGCAAATACGGTAGCAATCCGATTATCTGCACTGGAAAGCTCAGCCTGGATAATCAAATATCATAAATAAAGAAATTTGAATTTAATGTTTAAGGAAAAGCAAATTATACATCTTTAAACCAGCATTTATAGATTAAAAATATGTAACACCCAAAATTAGTTCAATAGAAGGCCAGGGTTTTTTTCTGTTAAAATAAGCAACATTGCTTCCTAGCAGATCTGGGTTTTCCTCGGAGGAAGGAAAGGGTAGAGGGAACAATGGGGAGGGGTTCATTATGCTCTCCCTCCCCCGATACTAAACCTCCCAAGCGGTAGTTTTGTGAAACAATATTGATATCGAAGTCAAATTCACGATTATTACCGCAAGTTAGGAAGTTATTAAATAAAGAGGTACTTACCGTCGACACTTGCTTGGTCTGAAGATCACTGGACCGGTTTCTGCTCTACGCCATCATCAGCAGAAGAAGAATATAGATTTCACATGAGAGAGTGAAGCTTCATGCTGATGATGGCGTATAGCCGAAGCCGGTCCAGTTATCTTCAGATCAAGCAAGTGTCGACAGTACGTACCTCTTCATTTAATAATATCGATATCTCAATAAAAACTTGAAATTTATCTGATATCAGCTGATAAGAATAAGTGATATTTTCTTACGACATTTAATATTTTTATTTTTAATACAGTTTTTCTTTATAAATATGTACTTTAATGTTTGTTGATAACCTTATTAATTATCTAAAGGCAGTTAAATCGTTAATAAACGTGTAAACAGTTCCTAGATAACCAGTAACAATCTTCTTTCTTCTTTGAATGGGGTATCAATCAAATAAATGCTTCTGATAAGGATTTGTTGACAAGTGTCTGTGGGGACGAAAGGACAAGGAATAGACCAATAAGGCAAGGACCAGTGACCACATGATAACTTTAGTTAGCTTGCCTGGGAGGTTTAGTATCGGGAGAGAGAATAATGAACCACTTTTCAAATCGAATTGTTCCCTCTACCCCTTCCTTGCTCTGAGGTATTATCAGAAAATTACTGTTCATGAATTCTTTTTGAACTAAACCCATTAGCTTCGAAACATCCTCAACTGATTTTCTATTATCATTTGCAATACATTTTCAAGACAGTATATGGGGCAAAACATTATTAACACTAAAAATCACAGATCACACTTGTCCTACATCTCTTTTTTGGTCATTTCTTCATTTGGTGATTGTATATCTTTATTATTTTAAGTAGCTATTAAATTAAATGTTATCTTCTTAAAATATTAATGAATTTATACTGTTGTGCAGAAGTGATTATGGTAATTTTAAACAGGATAAGCTATTTCCTATTTATATTAAGTTGTTTTTTAAATCGTATATTTTTTTTTTTAACACTAAAAATAATTGATTTTTTGAAATGATGATTGGTAAATTTTCAAAGTATAGTTAGTACTTTTTTTTTTTTTTACTTAAGTTTTAGGTAATTTTTAATCTCTATTTTTTATTTGCAATATGTCCTTAGAAAGTCAAGTACTGGATATTTTTTTTTTTTTGTAATATTCTCCAGCGTCTTTGTTTTATAAGACTATTATTCTTATTTTACTGTATGCTATCCATTTATATTTTTCTTTATCTTCATCCTTTTTTACATTTCCTCACTACCTATAGTAGGGAAAGTATTGTTTTCACCCAATTTTTTTTTTTTTTTTTTTTTTTTTTTTTTTTTTTTTTTTTTTTTTTTTTTTT
>KZ651722.1:111751-131686 GCA_001010745.2 Gerris buenoi
TTAATAAAATAGACCACTGTCAAAAAACACAGTGTTGTTCTTTAGTTATTAATCATTTTATTTTTTTAACTTCTATATTTTTTGCTACAGGCAACACTGTACCTGATAAGAAATCACTCCTACTATACGATATCTTTATATTATTATTTATTGATTATTCCTCTTTATTTCTGAGTTTGATTTGTTACTTTTGATTTCCTACCCCGTTATTTGTAGCGTCCTTTGTATTTGCATCATCCCGTGGATTTGTGGATCGTACGAAAATCGTTTAGTTGTGACTATAACTCATACTGTTTAAAACAAACAAAGCAGGAAACCTACCAGATTAGAAACCTTCCTGTTGTTATTTGTGAGATTTGACATAACTGCGCATTTCATACAAACTAGAATAGCACCCGACTATACTGACTTCGGCAATACTCGGAAGTTCCGACTTTAAACGAAGCTAAGCTTTCCGTTTCTACCGTGTTCATGACTTCTTGGTCGACCTCTAACTATCCTATTAGTGTCAAACATTCATCATTTTTGATCTATCAATAAGTTCGTACTCAGGATCTTGAAAATGACATTGTTTACCTTAAAGAATTGTTTTGTTTTTTTTCCAAATGCCCATTGCCAAGCCTGTCCAACAGACGAACTTAGTTGACCACATATTCTTAAAAAGGCATTAAAAGATTTACTTTTACAATAAATTCTAGCTTGATGTTAGTCAAACTTTTTTGCACGCTATCTCCTGGACAATTTATTCTATTCACAACTGAACGAATAATAATAATCTATGTGTTGAATTTTAAGCTAAGTTCGTAGAGTTTTACTAGTAAGTGAGTAGAGTTACTAAATGAGTAGAGTTTTACTTAATATTGTCAGTAATACGTAAAATGGGCACTCTTTTACTTTGTTACCCATCATTTATTTATTTATTATTATTTTTTCTTTTATTTATTATTAAATCTAAGTGAACTATTCTTTTGTTCAAAATTTATTGGATTAAAGGTTACTTTGCCTTACTAGATAGTGANTTTTAGAGAAAGAGTACATGGATGATCTGTTGGATTCGTTAGACTCAGTAACCGCAGCTATAGCCAGAGTTCGACAAGTAGGTGAAATACATAAAGCAGGAGGATTTGAAATATGTAACTGGATCTCTAACTCAAAAGAAGTACTGCTAGAAATCCCTGAGGAACTTCGAGCCAAGACATCCAAGGATATAGAACCTCATACCAGCCTTCCAGTCGAGAGAGTTCTTGGAGTTTGGTGGGACGCTGATGCAGATAAATTTACCTTCAAAGCCCATAAAAATTTAGAAAAAATTATTGCTAATGCCAATATTAAATTTCCTACGAAAAGAGAAGTACTAAGCGCGACTATGTCTATCTATGACCCTCTCGGGTTCGCCACTCCCACCACCATAAAGGGAAGACTTTTGGTCCAAAGCATATGGCGACAGCAGACAGGATGGGACGAAGTAATTAGCCATGAACTGCAAATGAGGTATTTAAAATGGATTGGGGAATTAGAACAACTTAAAGATCTGGAAATCCCTAGATGCTATGACCAACGTCTAAGTAAGGCCCAAAAAGTAGACCTCCATGTTTTTGTGGATGGAAGCGAAGAAGCGTATGCTGCCGCAGGATATTTACGGGTGGAACAAGAAGGGGAGGTAAATACAGCGCTGGTGATGGCCCGGGCCCGGACCGCATCAATTAAATCGATCATTACGGTACCTCGAATGGAACTAGAAGCCGCTGTCCTTGGGTGTCGATTGGCCCAGTCTATAATGGACGCCCTCGAAGTGAAAGTTACACAACGAAAATTTTGGTCAGACTCGAAAACTGTTTTGCACTGGATTAATGACGGCGCGGGGCGATACAAGCAATTCGTCGCCCACCGAGTAGCAGAAATAAGACGGCTAAGTGACGCTAAGGAATGGAACTGGGTACCAACAAAGAAAAATGTGGCAGACCTAGCCACGAGAAGTTCCACGAAATTCGGAAAATCTTCATTTGAATTTTGGCTGTGTGGGCCCCATTTTATTAAACAAAAAGAAAAGGATTGGCCAGACTTCCCGGATTTGTTAGAAGATGGTGACGACCAAGAAAAGAAACGCCCATTTGTAGGCGCGGTATTTACCCAAGCCGTCATCGATACCATACTACCTCTAGAAAAGTTCTCTTCGTGGCTTCGGCTTCTTAGATGTGTTGCCTGGATACTAAGATTTCAAGCAAACATTAAAGAAACTCAGAGAAAAGGTGGTGGGTGGAAAAGAAAACTTGTTACCGACCCCAAAATTGTTCCTGAACTTAGACCAGACGAACTAGCCACCGCTGAAATACTAATTATTAAGTCTTCACAAGCACAAGCGTTTGGTGAGGAAATTAAAGCATTAGTTTTAGGAAAACCCGTCAGTAAGTCCAGTAACTTGTATCAGTTATGCCCCAACCTTGACATCAACGGTATACTTCGGGTGGCGGGAAGAACAAGAGAATCGCCAGATTTAGATGACTATCAGAAAAATCCCATAATCCTGGATGGTAAACATTGGATTTCAAAACTAATTGCCAGACACTTCCACGCCAAGTTCTTCCACCAAGGAGTTCAAACCGCAATGATAGCCATAAGGCAAAAATACTGGATGTTTGGTTTAAGAGATACGGTTAAAAAGGTGACTAAAGAATGCGCAGATTGCCAACGTCGTTTTACTAAACCCAAACCACCACAAATGGCTCCTCTTCCTTCTTGCCGTGTCACTAAACCTCCACATGCGTTCTTTTACACCGGCGTTGATTATTTTGGTCCAATGGAAGTAACAGTCGGTCGGAGACACGAGAAAAGATGGGGCGTTATTTTTACTTGTTTGTCGACACGAGCTGTTCACTTGGAAGTTGCCCATTCACTGGATACAGAAAGTTGTATCATGGCCATACAACGTTTTGTCAGTAGGAGACCATGCCCTGCAGAATTTTTTTCCGATAATGGTACAAATTTTGTCGGAACTGATCGGGAGTTCAGGACGGCACTTCGAGAATTCAATCAATGTCAAATACAGAAATTTCTTCATGGTGTAGGAAACGGGATAAAGTGGACGTTCCAGCCTCCTAAAGCACCGCACATGGGTGGATGTTGGGAGAGATTAATTAGAAGCATAAAAACCGCGATGGGAGCCGTACTGAAGTCCCAGTACCCAAAAGATGAAGAACTCCGTACCGTCCTTGCCAGAGTAGAATTTGCAATAAATAGCCGACCTCTAACCGATATTCCAGTCGACCCCGCGGACCCTAAGCCTTTGACGCCAAATGACTTCCTTCTAGCCCCTTTCTCAGAAAAAGTAAATCACTTAGAGTTTTCAAAACAAAAATTACAGAAAATACAAAACTTAACTCAGTCTATTTGGCAACGATGGATCAGAGAATACCTACCATGCCTGACTAAGCGGAGTAAGTGGTTCGCGCCTCAACCCCCACCACAAGTCGGTGCCCTCGCAATCTGTGTAGAAGAAATAGCCCCATCAGCATGGCCTTTAGGGCGAATAAAAGCTGTTTACCCTGGTCAAGATGGCCAGGTTAGAGTCGTCGATATTGAGACCTCCCGTGGCACTTACACCCGGCCATTAACTAAAGTGGCCTTGCTCCCGGAGGGGGCAGGATGTTAATAATACGACAAGATTTGACACATTTTTATTATTGTTTGTTTTCCTTTTTTAATATTTGTGACATGTATACATTTTTTGTAACTTGAAAGACATTATACGTTTTCTGTGCCCTTTAATTTGCTTTACTATTTATATTAAATTAAGTCTTGTGATTAACGTAATTTAAAATTGGAATTTTTTGGACTCCTTACGACTTTTGCTCTACGAATTTAAACTCTTTGAATATTGTCATTGATCTTTCTTTTCGTTATATTTATTTTACATACCCTCATCAACATTGTTTTAAATAATGTTGATATAATATAACAATAAAGTAATATAACTTATAACAATAATGTTAATATAACAATATAATGCATGGTAGGATGCGAGGAAGCTATGTACCACACTAATTGGCAGTCTATTTTTTATTTGATTAATTATTTATTTATTTTTTTTTTAAATTAAATCATTTAAATTTAATTTATTCATTACATTTTTAAAGTTCTTTGGCAAAACGTGGACCCTTTTCTGTCTGTAAACGTAACTTTGCAGTTATGTTATGTTTAATTACTCAAACACAGCAAAATTATAGAGTATCTCCAAATAAATCATCTCTCAAAATCGAGAGGTTGAATTTTCAGGGTTTTTTTTTTGTTATGATGATGATGTTAAAGGAAGAGGATAACATCCTTATAATTTGATTTTAAAATAACGGATTACGTTAGGTGCTTCTGATTGTTTTTTTTATTTCGTTTGGACTATAAAAATGTGTATAAAGATGTTTGATTCGCGCTATTATTATAAATGGTTCTAAAGTTATGCGACTAATAAATGCTTTTAAATTGCCATCTTGATGCGGTTGGGCCGATGATGATGGTTAATGAACTCGTCATATATGTTTAATTGCCTACGGACCCTTTGTGTGTGCTGATAGCACACGCTTTGCCATTTTTTTTTTTTTTTTTTTTTTTTTTTTTTTTTTTTTTTTTTTTTTTTTTACATACCTATACATTTTAATTTCCCTTTCATAAAATAAACGCAATAGAAAAAATAATAGTATGTAGTGTATAATTAGAGTAGGAAAGCTATTTATAGTATAATATGTGAATTATTAAGTACAGTATGGGTTCAAGGAGGTATAGTAAGATTTAAATCCGTAATAACTGTTGACACCTTGAAGACAACAGTTTGAATTACAATTTCTGTGTCGTAATTATTATCTTCTAGTTCTTATCCTTTATACTTTTAGCGACTATAAACTTAACATAAGCCTCTGAACTTCTTTAAAAAGTTTGCTGATGCATTTGTAATGTGTGTAAATATTTTAAAATCACTTTATTATTTTTACATAAACATTTTGCATAATAATAGCTTATCTATTGTTTGCGGTAGAAGTCATGATCGTTTCTAATCGGAGAATTATCACCATATTGATTTTTAAATGATCTAGTAATTGTTTTATTTAACAATGTCAGGTATATAATATATCTTTTTATACAAGGCTTGATTATAACTTTCTAGCATTTTTAGTGTAGCATTTAGAATCATTTTCCATTTGTACATGGACGTTTTGGAACAATTTTCGTTGAAGATTAATATAGTAACTGATATCAATATAGGACCTAACAGTAGTCTAACATATCCTTCGAATTTCATTCTAAATCAGACGAGTAGTTTTTGACTTATAGTGGTTGTAAATATGCTGGCGACACGACAAGTATCAATAATTGTTCCATGATGTATATAACGTCTTTCTATCCCTTGAGACTGAAAAAAAAGGTCTTCAGGGTTATCTGATTACAATGCATACGTATATCTTCAGTAAGCTTGGAAGCTATAATTTATTAAACAAATAATTTTTTATGTTTCTGTAATCAAAAATTCCTGGGCAGGAGACATTTTGGGTCTTGTTTCAGTCTGTAGTTCAATATTTTTGTGAACCACCATATCCACCACATCTTAAAATTGTCATTTCTAATTTTGGTGAAATTTGGATGGTAGTTGATAATCAGCCCTGCTTCGTTCATAATATAGTCTTCGCACATTTAATATTAAATAAAAATTTATGTGAATCGACTGGGAATCAAATCATGTCTTAACAACCTCAATATGAGGCCGCGGAAGCTGTGTCACACTATTTTTTTTAATAAAAAAAATATCAAAACCATAGCAGACTCTGATTATCATATTTAAATAAAATAACGAATTACATCAAATGTTGATCGTTAAAATAATTTAAATTGCATTTTATATTATTAATTGAAAAACCTTGATTATTTTGTATATTAATATTGTTATTTTAAGTTATTATCTTTTTGTTCATCTTTTAAAGTTTAATAAATCGATTTGATGGCCATCAAAATAAAATAAGTTATACCCCGTACTATAAAACAGGTGTTTAAGTATTACACCCTCAGATCCCCACATATTGGGAGCGTTTCTATTTTACTAAATGTTGGAAAAAAATAAACTTGAATAATTTTACATAATTTACATCTTAAATCGCTTCCTCGAACTCTTTGGATTACACCTTACTTAATTTTATAAGAGACGAGTTTTAACTTTTAAAAAAGTCGTTGACTATGTTAAAGATTTACTAGAAATAATTACTTGATAAGCATTTTTTTATTTTATTTTTTTTTTTTAAATAAATAATAAATTCTCACATCTTGTTGTCTTTGATCACAGGTGTTTTATCTTGAACGATTTTCTAATATATGTATTCATATTAATATACCTGTATAATATTTGGAAAAAATGCAAAATTAGCATTTTATTTTCAGGAACAAACCTATAATTTGATTGCAAATTAGGGTTTTATTACTATTTTTAAGTAAATTATTTATAATTTTTTCTATCTTCTTTTTTGGTGACCAATTATTACACGTGACTGCTCAAATCATTATCATATAGATCATACATTCCATTTCACGAAAGAAGTTAACAACAAAGTTACTAAACAATGCAAAGTTCTCAATAATCAAATGTTATTTCATACATTAAAAATGATCAGCACCAGTCTAATAAAAGTTTTTTTGGCCGAAATGGATTTGGTTTAGGAGCTTATTATCCATGTTCCCTACCATTGCGAAGTCCGATAGCTGAATATTGCTTACTTCATCCGGCCCGCTATGGACCATCTTAGCCAGATCCGGCCCTTCAACCAAAAAGATTGGACCTCTGAACTAGATTGATAATAATGTACATATATCATTAGATGTGAACAAAAATAGGCATACAGATTTCTTTTAAGTAATTTTAATATATATTTTACGTTTCAGACATCAGGAAACTTTTAGTCTCGTGTCGGTATATCCGTCTCAACATTCTTCATAAAATTTGAGTTATGTGTCGTATTAATGTCAACCTTCTCCGTGCGTTACTTTGTTTGTTTTTCTCTCGCGTGCAATGCGCTAGATTAAAATGGTGTTTTGTTGATCATTTTCTTTTTCTAAGTGCACATTTTCATCATTTCTGTGTTAGAGATTTGACATTTTTACTACGTTTTTATTAACTTGGTTTCTTGTTTGTTTGTTTGTTTGTTTGTCCGGTACAAATCTTGCAATCGAATTTTAACTAACATCCCGAGTAGCTAGACATTTGAAACTTTCAGAACAGCTCAGAACACGATGACAATGCATTATTTTAATATTTTTAGTAATTTTTCAGCAAATTTGCTGAATGAAAAGTTGGTTCGGAAAAAATCCGCAAGTATTTTATTTGTTTTGTCATATCCCAAATATTTACAATCCTTTGACCTCCCCAATATTTACCTCCTTTGACTGATTTCAAATATAAGATTTTTTATTGAGAGGTAAACATTGAATGACAGGAAAAAAGAATAAGTAAACAAAAAATAAATTAATTTAATTAAAAAACGTAGTTTATAAAAATTTATTTTTATTTTGTAATTATTACTTTCTCATATAAAGAGAAAGTATTGTGATGGAGCGAAAATTCAATTTTGAGATTTTGATGGATTTACACGTTTTGATGTCCCCTAAGTCCAAAAAAGTGGTTTTTAAAAAATGTCTGTTTGTCGTCTGTGCAGACGCCTGGAGCCTAAAATACTGGGCCGTTTTTGACGAAATTTGCATACTTGTTCAGAAAAATCATACCCTGAGACGTATGAAATTTGGGAAACTCTGGAATAACGTGAAAAAAAAAAATATTTCTCGAAAACGGTTCTGACGATTTGTCATACCTTTGGCTCAATACTTCTTTAAAAAGTATGATTTTTTAAAATTTTCATTTAATTGTTTCCATGTGCTGCATTAGGTTACTTAAGGGCTAATGGTCCTTAAAGTCCTATCGAATGATTATAATAAAACGTATCTAACCTACCTGGGAATCTAAATTCAGGTTTATGTTAATGTTTGGTCGTGAGTTCTCGGGAAAGCATCTTGCATCATGCTAATGATTCTATACCATTACATAGATATTAAAGGGTTCTTTTTAATTAACATTTTCATCGACGTTCTGAACAAAGTGTTGGTTACCGTGTGGGAAAAAACAGTATCATCATTTTATGAATCATACATTTCTCCAGTAAATTTTGTTACAGACGCGTTATTTGTTTATTGTCAAACATCAGGATCTTTCGTCCAGTCACCCTCATCTCTATAAGTCTTCTCACTAAATTAACTTACGTGTGCTTCCTAATAACTCTTTTTTAGAGCTTTCATTATTATTATTAAGAATAACAAAGTTCATCAAAGTGCATTAAAATGTATTCTGTTACTGCAATTTTTGCATTTATTGCGTATTGTACAATCTGCTTCATATAACTGGATTATTGGAAGTCACGAAGACCTTCAAAAGTAAAAATATTGTTGTTATCCTTCACCAGATAAATAAATATGCAAATAATAAAACTTATTTTAATTGTATTTTAAAATTCAGAAAATTTTTGTGCTCCTTTATAACAGATTGACTTTTAATTAGATATAAACTTAACGTATTTCATAGTAATATATCTGTAAAGTTCCTGAAATGCCTAGAATAAGAATATTTCATTGCTACTATAGTACTGTAATAATTTAGACGGGTCAGGGATGCCTTAATTTTTAAAATATTAAGAACTGCATATGGTTAAATAGGCAACCGAGATAATCATTCTCGTGTTATAGAATCGATCACGTAAGATCCTTCTCCATTTATCTCTATCTGTCCTCTCGTGTGATCTCTCCATTTTTTTTATGCTAATTGTAGCCTAACCCGGTAGAACTACAGTGTACGGTGCCCCTACTAGATATCTAGTAGGGGCATCGTACACTGTAGTTCAGCCCCTAACCCTTTTACACTTTGTCCAACCAACGAGTTGTCCTCTTCTTTATTGGTAGTACCATCTGCCTCCCTGTATTTGTGAAGGTGCGTTTACACCTGACACTTCTCTACGGCAATAAATGTCAAGTGTCAGACAAGAATCGCTTTGACTGTTTACATCTGAGAGAAATTGCTTGAGATTTATCTTCTCGCAATGCTTAAATTTGCAATAAATGTATGAAGAGGAGTTTGAATTTTCAAATAATCGGTGTTTACATCTGTTGGTATAGAATTTATGGAAACATAAATCTCAGACTCCTGTGAGATTTCTGTCTGACATAAATAATCATGCAATAAATGCCAGGTGTAAATGCAACTTTAGGGTCCGCTCTTGCGTCCGCTCCTTATGACATAGCATTTTAATTTTTTTTATTTCTTCAAAATAACATTTATTATAAAAAAAGAAAATTTCAGTTTCCCACGCTATCTTTATGTAGTTAAGACACGTATTTTAAATTGACATCCAAATATCCTTTTTTATCACTCTTTAGATATAATAAATGTCTTATTAAAAAAACGTGAACTATTTTAAGCTGCTCTGTTTTTAACACCAGGGGTGAGGAGGTAAAACTTTTTACATACGTATGTTTAACTAGAAACTAAATTCGTCAGTGCCCAGTTTCATTTCTACCTCACGAATTTTAGCATAGATAAAGACAACTGCCGTCTACACATACTTTAAACAAATAAATAATTTATACTTATGTATACGGAACTTTTTGCTGACTACACCACCCTGAATTTTATTTTGCTTATCCTTTCCTTATTACCCGTTTATTAAACTTATTTATGACTCTGGTGTTTAAAAAATAATATTTAAGCAGTGTTTGTGTGAAATTCTTCGAAATAATTAGAGCAACTTATCCTACAATCATTTAAAACATTTAAATCATGTATATTAAATGTTTCCGGTAAAGATACAGACGGCTTAATTAGAAATTATTTGCTAATATTATCAATTAACATACTCAGATCTCCTGTTAGCGATAGTAGTGTTTAAATGTCCAACGAGGCGTGACTGTATAATTTCGGAGTTTGGATCAGATTTGCTTATACTTTTGTCTACTTCTATACTGCCTGTTTCTCTCCTGTATTATTTTCTTGTTTGTTGTTGTGTTTATTTCAATATGTATGTATATTATGTTTTATATAAATAGAACACCTGTGTTTAAGGTACTAGCAGATGTGTTAATAAATTAGTCAACAACTTGTTTTGAGATCTTGTATTAAATGGATTCAGTTTTTTTTTTTTTTTTTTTTTTTATCTAGAATAATAATTATTACTAATTAGTTATTTCGCTTATTAAATTTTGCATTTTAAGGCATGTATTTATTGCGGTAAGCTGATTTTGTTCAAAATTTATCAAAGATTTAAAGGTCTACTTTTGAATCTGAGTATTATTTAACAATTATTAATGAAAGTGAGTCGTCACTTTTAAAAACTGGCTGAAGTAAATTAAAAATAATTGCAAGATAAACAGAACTTTTTGTATGCTACGTTTTTAAATTTTCTGTTGAATCATGTGTAGTGTTGATGATATAATTGTTATTGTTACAAACATTGTTAGTGAAAAAAAAAAAAAAAAAAGTTCCAAATATATATTTATTTACTTCCTATGAATGACAACCAACAAGACAGCTTAAACCTATAAAAAGACAAAACTTCTCTACAATCTAAACCGCGCCATCGATATGCCTCCGTGTAGGGGGCGGTTAGAAAATGAGTACAAGTAAAGAAGTACAGATGCAAAAAAATTAATCCGATACCTAGGATACAAGTGTAAACAAACCTGGTTGTCTTGTCACACGTCAATTAATTTATTTTTTTGCTTAGAATAATACTAATATAGAAGGAGGCTCACTGATAACATTGAAGCCAACTGGTTGCGCCTGTAATCCGCGTTCCAAATTTTTTTTTTAATTTGTGACGTCATAACTCTGAAATTATTTGCCTTCGGTTTTTTAATTTAATTTTTATTAAATTTTAAATATGCTGAAAATAATGTTCATTATGTCATGCCGGGCGAGCTGAAAAAATGACGTCAGAGTGAAACGTAAACAATAACCAATGGCAGGGTTTGTTTTCTTGATATGTACTAAAGCATGGCCAACCTTCTCCAGTTAAAATGAAAAGAAAAGAGTGTTGTTATTTTGGCAAACTGAGTTATAGGCGCAACCTCTCGGCTTCAATCTCTTATCAGTAATTGCATGGGATTCCGATTCTATACTCCTTCTATATGTAGTATTATTCTAAGTTTTTTTGTTTAGTTTTCCTGTTTCGCTGTCATTCGTTTATCACTTAAAAATACAATTAGTTTTTACATAACAAAAAGGCCTGATACATGGGCGTATCCAGAGGGGGGCAAGGGGGGGGGGCAGCTGCCCCCCTTTTAAGATGGACCAAAAAATAGGTCTGACAAATCTAACAAAATTATCTCAATTATTGTTGCTGTATTTAAATCCCCTAATACCTTGTTTAATTGATTTATTTGTAAACATACTTAAAACTGATCAATAGGAGTGGTTGCTTTCTTTTTAAGGTTTCGTTGGTAAAACCAAAAAAAGAAACCCTTATAGTTTCGTTCTTGTGTCAGTCTGTCACTCTGTACGGTTCCAATAACTTTTTATACAACTAAATCAAAAGAGATAAAAAACATGAAAATTTCTAGCATTNGGAGTGGTTGCTTTCTTTTTAAGGTTTCGTTGGTAAAACCAAAAAAAGAAACCCTTATAGTTTCGTTCTTGTGTCAGTCTGTCACTCTGTACGGTTCCAATAACTTTTTATACAACTAAATCAAAAGAGATAAAAAACATGAAAATTTCTAGCATTAAAGATCGTTTTGATGCGCACACAGGAAAAATATAGCGAACTCAAAATAATTATTAGCAGTTCAAACTTAACCTGGCGGATAATTCAAATCACGCGAATTTTTTTTTAAAGTTTGAGTGTAGTTTTTGACTTAAACGTAATCCCAGTTATTTGAAACTGCATTGAAACTATTAAGGAGATTATTACATTTTTTCGTGAGTCTGTTTTACGACGCAAGCTTATTGCCGATATTTCAAAATTATGTGAGACTAGGTGGTCAGAGAAATACAAAAGTATCCTCGTGTTATCGTTTTAAAGGATAATTTCAGTAACCAGAAAAAATTCTTATCAATTGCATGCAGCGGTGTGCAGATCTTCATTTATTGTCTCGATAGCATTAATTGCTAAGTATTCAGCTATACTGGAACCCGTAGCAAATGTACTTCATTGCTTCTGTTCATGCAAATGTACTTGTTGCCTTTGACATAGTCAAAGGCAACAACCATATTCAGCCTATTCTTGACATGCCACGACTTCATCAGAGAACGTAACAACTGGCATATTGAAAGAATCAAGTGATATGGCTTCTCATTTAAATTTTGTCATAACTGCCACTCGCATTCCTGGCCGACAGCATCATAGAAGCAATCCTTCAGTCAAAAAAAAAAAAAAATCCATTCGAATTTTGGAGAAGGGCTCTGATAATTTCCTTCTTAGATTTTATACTGTAGACAAATCACCAGCTTTTTCATTGACGAATTACCAGCCCAGTAAGATAAGAGATATTTCGTTGGAGCAATGGAATGAAAGTACTTCATCCAGTGTAACTATCTACAATTAAGAAGGAATTGAATGAGAAAGGGGCGCCACACATAATTAGGTATGGTTTTAAAAAAGAGCGAATTGTTTCTCCCGGCAATCAGAAAGGCTTTGCTGATGACAGCCCTGCACAACATGAGCGTTTATTTAGCTCCCTTAGCCGAATCAAAACATGGCTAAGAAATACATGGTGAAAACAGGTTAAATGGGTTAGCCATGTTAAGCATTCGCCGACAAGGAGTTTTAAAAAAATTAGTCCTCGAAAATTATTGTTTACTAAAATATGGGTCATGTCAAAACAAATAAACTAACTTGCGGATTTTTTTCCGAACTAACTTCTCATATTGCGGATTTTTCCTGAACTAACTTTCCATACAGCAAAATTTGCTGAAAACGAATTAAAT
This sequence comes from Gerris buenoi, assembly GCA_001010745.2. Classification (NCBI taxonomy): domain Eukaryota; kingdom Metazoa; phylum Arthropoda; class Insecta; order Hemiptera; family Gerridae; genus Gerris; species Gerris buenoi. The sequence goes on from KZ651722.1 coordinate 124,740, forward strand.
TCTGCTGAAAGATGGCTAAAAGTATTATATTGAAATAATGCATTGTGATTGTGTTCTGAGCTATTCTAAAAGTTTCAAATTCATTAACTACTCGGGAAGTCAGTTAAAAATCGATTGCAAGATTTATACTGGACCCCAAAACAAACTTAAGGTTTGTTCCAACCACACTTCAAACTAGTTTAAAACTGTCCGACGCATGCGCATCGAACCACACTTAAACCCCCTGTTGCTAATGCGCATGCGTTTGACAGTTTCAAACTTGTTTGAAGTGTGGTTGGAATAAACCTTTTGTAAAGCTCATAAAAACGTAGTAAAATAAGTTGGAATTAGAATTAGAGCTATAAGTTCGTTTCTTAAAACAAATTTTACGGTATAATTTTGTTGCTCATCTTATCTGTGCAGTAATCCTGTTTTGTTGCCCGTATTTTTTTGATAATTCTTTTTCAAAAAAGTTATTAATGAAACTGAAAAAAAAAAAATTGAAATAATTTGTTGTATTAGAGTTAAAATTTTAGATATGTGAGAAAAAAATTATTATAATAATTAAAAATTATTATTATATATAGATTATAATTGTTAACTATAATCTCTACATCTTAAAAATATGGATCCTTTCAGGGCAGTCAGAATATAATTTTTTACTATCAAGAACATATATATTTATAATATTAAGAAGTGCTTTGAGAACCAGGAATCTTTATCCGTTATCTGGAATATAAAGCGAAATACTATCCAACTTTGCAAGACGATGGCGAGAAAATCTTATTTGTAGTACCATAAGAACAATAGCATGTTCCCTGTATACTTAATTAACAATATGAAACGAATCACAACTATTTTTCCTAACCAATTCATTACCAAGCATGTTTGTGATATTTTTGAAGATTCGATAGAATGTATAAGACGGTGGAACCTTTCAGTTTCTATGTACAATCTTTCACTCTTTTTATTTTGACATAACTTAGTCAAGTGTAAACTGCAAGATAGGAATTATTAAATATCTAGTCCTTACATTATTTATCTTCTTCAAAATCAATTTGTATATTGCTGTTAAAACAAATAAATTTGGTTTTTAGGCTTGAAAATGGCCGGCTGGGCCGAAACGTTGCCGAAATAAAACTTTTGTTTTAGTCTATTCTTACTACCCTGAAAGGATCTATATTTTTAAGATTAAGTGAATAAAGGGTACAGCCAACTTACATATAATCTCTACTATTTATATTAATATGGGCTACTCAAAAAGCAAAAAAATGATTGTTCGACCATTTTATATTATAAAACGTGGTTAAATTAGCTTAAGCCTCTTAATTTAGACGTGCTGCTGTAAATTTAGGTGCATTACTCCATGTGCCTTGTAGATGAAACTTAATAGTCCAGTTAAATGGGGGTTGACGGGGGAAAAAATACACTCGTCATTTTCGGAGCGCTGAATCCGAATTTCAACTTAGCCACCTCGTGAAAGTGATGCGTTCTGAGATAAATTTGAAAAAATACGTGTGGTGTCGCGAGACACCCGGTAGGATCGAAGTTCCTTACATTTTTATTTAAATACAAATTATAAAATCAAAAATCACACTGCTAAGTACGTATACATTGCTAACTACTTATACATGGCGGAGTTAGAGAAGAGACAAATAAAAGAAAATCATTATTAATTTGTATAATTAAAGCGCGTCTTACTCTAAGTATATATTAAATATAAGAAAAAAATTGATCACGATGAGTTTATAGTGAAGGAGTTTGGATTGAAATAGGACTGTTTTCTACCTACCCGGCCAATTAATTTAAAATATTATAAAATATTCCTTCCTTTCTCTACTGCTTCTGCTTGTATCAGGGTGAAATTTTGCATGATTATATTTTATTTATTTACAAAACAAATATTTGACGTATATAACAAACATTTTTGACATATATATAACAAAAATAATCAATACAAGTCAAGTAACAGGCTTCCTTAATAACACTTTTTCCCGTCTTTTGAAGCTTACGTTTACGCGAGCATTGCGCGTGAACGCTTGGGCGGATAACGTTTTCCGACAAACTCAGCCTGGGCATTGGTAAAATGAACATGTGTACCAAATTTCATCTAACTCGGTGAGCTTTTACTCAAGTTATCGTCATCTGTAGATTTCGTGACGGATTTTGCGTGACGGTAATTTTGGTCGTTTTTTTCGGATTCACTCCCGGGCTCCAGAACGTGCCATAAGGAACTTCGTTCCAAAAACATTGAAAAAAATAATGCTATTTTTAAGTTTATTGCTTACAGTTTGAAAAATTAGCAATCTTTGACAAATAAATTGCCTATGATTTATGTTTCTTAAGTTCTTTCCTATGGCAAACCATTTATGCGCTAGAGCACTTTGAAATGTTGTGTGTATAAGACGTAGTGGCCAAGCCATTAACAATAATGATGAACTCATAATGATTCAATGTTGCCGAAGTGACTCGGCGCAGGAACTAGAAGAAAGAGAAAAATAAGCTGGGAGAAAAAATGAAAAAATGGGCTGTAGCGCCGGATAAAGAAAGAAAGTCATAGCTGCTATAGCTTGTGTCGGTGGTTGGTCATTATTAGAGCTCGGATTTTGCATATTTGCATTTTTTTTTTTTAGTGCTCCAAGTGATTTTTCTTACGAATTATGATGTTTAGAAGACTGTAGGCCACTTTAAATACAAATTTTAAAATGCACATTTTGCATATTTCGGGCATTATTGTATATAATTGCATATTTACAGCATAAGTACATATTTCCGCATAAATATTCTACTTTTTGAGAGAAATTTCCAATAAAGTGCATATTTTATATGATTTTTCTATTCAAACATGTATTATGTAGATACCAAAAAAATCTGGCAATACCAAAAGCAAAGAGTGCCCTTAACAACCGCCAAGTCAGTCACTCAGAGATTGGCATTTATTAAAGCTAATTTCGGGGTCTTTCCAAATATAATTGAAAACTGGAGACTCGCGGTTAAGAGCTGACGAAAGCTGAAACTCTCCTCGAGGAACTTAAAGAGAGGAGTAAGGGTTGCCAGGTCCGATTGGGGAAAGACTTCGACAAAAAATTAACGCTGTTCTCCACCGTAATCCGGGCTAGACCTCTGTGGACTGTGGAGAATGTCACCCGAATCCTGGAAGGGGCATAGTGTAGAGACGAAATAGAAAATCTGACCCCAGGTGACGTCGCTGCCCTAAAATATGTTCCAGTAGTGTCGTGCGACGTTGAGAGAACGTTTTCACATTTCAAAATGGTTCTTTTCGATCGCAGACGAAATTTTAAGATTACAAATTTAGAGAAAGTCTTAATTGTTCAGTCAAATTTTCGTTCTTTTTCGTAAATTTAAATAATTTATAAAAAATTAATTGTAAATTTTAATTGCTTTAAAAATATAGCCAATAACTCTATTTTATTTCCCAGCCTAATCTTCAAATACCAGGTTGTTGGGTGGTTTTAACCCTCGAAATGCACCTTACTTAGCACTATTCAATATGTATAGCTGTCTATTGGACTTTATATAGTTAGTAATAAGTGTATATTTGAGTGCATATATTTGGGATAAGCACATATTTAAGTGCATATATTTGGGATAAGCACATATTTAAGTGCATATATTTGGGATAAGCGCATATTTGAGTGCATACATTTGGGATACGTGCATATTTTTTTGGGATAAGTGCATACTTGAGTGCATATTTTTTGTGATAAGTTGCATATTTTATGTGCATATTTTGCAATTTTCAAATGCATATATTAAGGCTTTTAAGTGCATATCGATCCGCCATTATCGATGCCATTATCATCAAGATCATCCACGTCGTCTTGATTATCGATCTATTTTTTCCCCCGGGTATGTCTCTTTTTTTTCTCCTAATGGCTGGACTATAAATTAAGAGAAAAAGTTTTCATGCAGTCAATATAATTTTTAACTGTACATTTCTAAACTTCATTGCATGTACTAATTTATTTAAATGTGCATGCTTTTCTATATTACATATTTCTTATATTTATGTATAAGCTTGATTAGCATCTGATGTATAGGTAATGTTATTTAGAACTGATGCTATATCTAGAATCTTATAGCATTTTTTTTTTTTTGCACTGTTTGCATATTGTTTCGTAGCTTATAAAAAGTCAAGGAAAATAATAAATTGTTTACAAAAGGTAGGAAGTTTTATTCTAAGATGACTGTACAAGTGTGGTGTGGTAGACAGGAAAATTGTGGGTCATGACGAGGGGGCTTTAGGTTGCTATCTACAACCTGGCGGCGGCCTTAGCGTGTTCGGCGAAGTGAGCGATCTTGGCAGCAGCTACTTCGGGAGTATCGGCGATATAGCCGGAGGGAGTGACCAAGGGGATGTTATGGGACCACAGGGAAGAGTAGGCGATGGGAGTATGGACATAGGGAGCAGCATAGACGGTGGGAGCGTGTACGACGGGTGCGTGAACGAATGGGGTAACGAGGGGAGAGGTGGATGCGGGGAGGATAGCCTGACGACGAGTCCTGGACTTGACCTTCTCGACTTCGGCGAGGTGAGCAGCCCTAGCGGCTACGACTTCGGGGGTGTCGGCTACGGGGAGAGGGTTGACAACAGGGGCGATGGGAAGATCGTTGGAAGCAACCCTGTATCCCATGGCATCAGCGACGTAATCGGTTCTGGCTATGGTTCCGTCGGGCTTAACATAACTAAAGCTTCCTACCTTGTTTCCAGCAGCGTCCTGAAAGAAAACACAGTTTAGTTTAATTAATTTGAATATTTACTTAAAATTAATTTGTTGAAATAAGACATAATTTCTGAAATTAAATTTTGTGATTGTTTTACTTGATATTTATTACTCGACAAAATATAAACTCGTTCGAAATTTATACCTGGACAGCGGTGTGGGACTGGTGGGGCTCTACGTGTCCGTAAGTAGCCTGTCCGATGATGTCTTGAGCATGATACTGGGTCTTAAGACCGACAGCGGGGGCAGCAGCTACAATGGGAGCGGCAGCTACAACGGGGGCGGGAGCTACGACGGGCGTGTGAAGAGCGCTATAGGCTAGAGGGTAGTGGGCACCCCACAGTCCGGTGTAAGGAAGGGCACCATAGTGCATGGGGGTGAGAGGAGCGAACTCTGTGAAAGAGTAAGGCTTGGCAGAGGCCAAAGCGGCGACGGCAAAAAGAACTGCCTGCAATCAAACATAAAATTAAGATAACACAAAAATAGGCAACATCTGGATTTTTATTTCTAGAGTCTCTTACGCTTTTAAGAATAATAGTGCTTATTATTTGGTGATTCGATGATTTCGATTATGAATTTGATCTTTATCAATATGCATCGCGAATCATTCAATAAATTTTCAATTAATTAGTCTTATTTAAATATATAATGATGAATGAGTTATCTGCCTTTTAAATTGAACTATCATTGTTCCAAAACACTGATTTTTGTTTGTGAAATTTGTGTCCATATTTAGCTTACTTTTTTAAACTTTCAAAATATTAAAAAATAATCACTGTTTTTAACTAATATGTATGCCACTACACCTACTTTTAGAATTAATTTTAATTTTTGACTTTTTTAAAGTTAAGTAGTGTATTCTGCGCGAACTATCTTAGACTCTTATTGTTTCTATAAATAAACCCCGTTATTTAAAATGGAATTCACGAATCTAAGTATAATATCATTAATAAAGATAAATCGTTTTAAAAATCATCTATTTATCTAGTCTTATTTTTTGTCTAAATGCTCTTGTCATATTTAATGGTATTGTAATTACATATAATAGGATTAATGTTTGATAACTACACGCTTGTTTTGCTAATATGTATATCCAGACATTCAGATAAAGCTACTCAGCCTGCAATACGTATTAAAGGCTTAGTATTTTGCTGCGCCGCGCCGCCTACTTATCAGGAAGTCAATATGCATATTTCATTGTACAAAGTACTTAGCAATCATTAATTCAATTTATTTATTTTATTTTTATTTTTTTATATTTAACTTCTTTATTAAGATTTTTTTATTAAAATAAATAATTAGCTTTGATGTATAAACTGTCTCTTATGATTAAATTCTCTAACATATTAGTTTGTTTCTCTAGCATTTAGTTTTAAGGTACCTATATAATTTAGTTATCTTAATGATCTAATTTATTTCAAGTTTTAATTATCTTCCATTTTATTTAATATATTATAAGCGAATTGATTTTGCGATAAAAATGTTCGCTATTTTTTAAACACATATTTTTGAAAGATTAAAAAAGGCACAATTTGGTAATATATTATAGTCTTATTAGATTAAATTTAAATATATTACGACATTTTTTAACGTGACCGCTTCAATTTAATCTATATGGTGCAGCAAGGAATTGTAGGGTTAGCTACCCTAATCTAGACTCCCAGCTAAAGTTTAATTATAAAATAGCCGATTTCGAAAAACAATAACATTTTTGAACATTAATAAAGCAATAATAAGTTTTATATTAAATTATTTTAGCACATATGCATATTATTTTATTTTAATAATTGAACTACGGAATCATTTAAAATTACTAAATGACTTTTGTATTGCCCTTTATAAATTATTTTTAAATATTTTCATTTATGTAATCAATCTATAAAATTAGCTAGTGCTATAAAAGTAGTTATAGTAGTATTATTTAGTTGTTAAAAGTTTGGAAGAAATTTTAATTAATGTGAGATTATGATAAAATTGTATACTATATTTTATTTATTATTAAAAATATTTGTGTATTTTTATTATAAAATATAAATATATAATGTATCGGTGATTATTTATTCGGTTGCGAATATAGATTATATTGCAATGATACGGTGTAAAATGTTTATAATTTTCTCAAGATATGTATTTGATTCACTAAAGATTACATTTATTCGCCCTTTGTTAGATGTTTAACAAGTGTAATAACTTTTGTTTAGGCAGTTTATATATATATATATT